>LTAE01000563.1:52187-78781 GCA_001647135.1 Pontederia paniculata
GAGAGAGAGAGAGAGAGAGAGAGAGAGAGAGAGATGGCGCTTGGATTGAATCGTGTCAAGTAAATGGCGACAAATGTAAAGTTTACAGATTGAAGCAAAATGAATTTTGAGAAAATATTTTAATAAATGACAATATGTTTCCTAAATTTTTTATTCAATGAGAATTTTATTTTGTCAATATACACTTTTGGTTTAGCTTATAAGTAACTTGATTTAAAAAACATATTTGATATATTTTAATATTTAATTTAAAAATTGTAACTATTTACTAATATTATATATATTCTTTCTCAAATATGTAACTACTTAATTTTAAAATAAAATTCAGCACTTAAAATATTTATCAGTAGTTCTGACTGACTTGCCTGATCCGATGACCCCGCTTTTCTTTTCCCACTCCAAATAAGGACTCTGATCTGAAAGCTGGAACTCCCCCCTCAAACAAAGAGAGTGAGCACGTCCGTCCTAGCTTAGGAAAAAGATGTTTGGCCGAAGCCCTATCTCTTGATTGATCTGATCACAGCTAAGTAAAAAAATTATATCCTACCTCCATCTTGATCATTTACTCAACCAGGCTCGAACAATAATTGGATCCAAAAAAAGAGAACTATTAGGGTTGAGCATGACTTGTACCAACTCGATCATTTTCAACTCGGTATGATTTAATTTTTTTTTAAAAAATCGGTCTAGAATATCTAAATTGGGATCAAATCCGATTGCTCAAAAACTTGGTCCGATCTATATCAAGATAGACTCCGATTCAAAAAACTTAAATTAATCCCAACTCGATTGTTTATATTATACTATATAAATATATTTTAAAATATATATGTATGTAATATTTACATATTATATTATAATTTTTCTTTTGAATATTTAACATAAAAAATATTTTATTACTAATGCTAATAAAAAATAATTTTTAGTTACCAATAATTAGCATTTATCAAATATTATAAATTTTAAATATTTTTTAATATAATAAAAAATAAATGGAATAAACGTCTTGATTTTATTCTCCTTTAATTTGGGACGATCCGGATTTGAATCCAATCGAGACCGATTCTGAGTCCGGATCTCAACTCGACCAATATTCGAAATACAGATGACATGATCCCAAATCCGATTTTGGTACGAAGAACTATCAAATTGAATCAGATCAGATCGTCGAATCGCTTTAGATCTGTGTTCGCCCTGGTGGACCGAACCGCCCTGACAGGGCCGAGCTAAGGTTTGGTCTAAGCTCAACAAAAATAGTACATCCCGTCCTTTTACGTCTCAGCTCAAACAACGGCCGCGGACGGACGCAGATTTGTTCATTGCACGCCTCGCCGCAGCCGCCACGAGAGCCGCTGCTGCTGCTGCTCCTCGGTGGCGCGATCCACTGGACCACCGCCTGCTTTGAATCCCTTGCGGAAACTGTAACCTTTGGTGGGTTTCCTCGAGCTGCATCACGGAATTGGAGTGAAAACTTTCTAGGGTTTCCACGATGTCGTCAGCGAAGAAGAGTTACAAGGAAAAGATGATGCATCGGAAGTAAGTGTTCTCGGGGGATTTCAGATCAAGTTTTTATTCTTTTAGAACTATTCTGGTTTTAGATTCAGTTACTGGAGTGATTGCTTGCTTAAGGTGTAAAATTTGGGATGGGCTGTTAAGAACAAATTTATATGTTCCGCTTCTTATCTTTTATCGGGGATGAATGATTAACAAGTGAAATTAGGGGTGAAAGCTGAGATGTTTTGTAATTTTTCATGGTTAAATTGGGCAAATTTTATCCTGTGCGGAACACCTAATGAGTAAAATTGGGCAAAGAGATAACTTTGGTTTTTTGGGATGCATTTGGATGCCACTTTGTGAATGTAATGATACTAAGGTTGAAATATAATAGCGCTGCTTATCGATAGAATTAAACTCTAGCATCTTGGAAAATCCGAATGAGTTGGTGTTAAAGTTGACAAGGTTCCTTTGGAAACTTGTGTTACCTTTTTAAGAAGCAACCCTTGTTCCCTGATTTGCAAAGAGTTTCTTGTCCCTTGTTCTTTTGCCTTCTTTTTGGTACTATATCTTTAGCTTAATAGTTAATTTCACCAGGTGGCCCTTTATCTTTATTGTAAGTTAGAGACCTGTATATTCTAAGGATTATTTGGCTTTGAGAAACCTGTGGAAAGCAAGAACCTTCTTCCTCAGTTGTGTAAATGTTGTAGATCTAATGTGCCTTTTGAAAGGAAAATTGAAATAGTGTTTGTTTACTTTTGTTTCCTTTCTTTTTATCCATCATTTTTGAATTGAGGAACTCTTTCCAGATAAAGTCATTTTAAACTGAGAAGCCATAAAGGGACTTTGTTTTTAGGCATCCCATGATTATTACCTTAGCCTTTGTTTTCTTTTTGAAAATTCTTTTTACAGAGAGAAGATCTAAGGTTGTAGTAGTTCAGTTGTACAAGTCTTGATCCAGAGTTTTGGCCGACTAAAACAAATAGTTTACTTATCTAACAAGTGGCATAAAAAAAAATTTAAGCATTCATCTCTGAAGTGCTTCATTTGGAAGATTTTGCCTCAATGCTTCTGTTTTCTTTTCTCCTTTTTCTTTTATCTGTAAGCATGTGTGTATTGAAGATAGGGTGAAGTCGCAATATTGTAGGTTTAATAAAATGTATTCAATTAAGTTTTTGCGTAATTAGTTTGGGTTAAGGCTTAATGTCTAAAAGATGTTTTCCCATCTCTTTTTTTTATAAATCTAGAATGCGTGATCTAACGGCTCCCTATGCGCCGATGCTCCTTTCATGAGTAGCCTAGTAGGTAAATCTACTTTCAGGTGTTAATTATGAATGGATTTGAAATATAAATATTTCTTTTGAAGGGATGAAAATTGTAGATATGATTTTTGGTTGACTTTCTGCTAAATTATATCAGTATCTGGATATGTTTATTGCAATAAATAATGAATCACGTACCTTCTATTTTGTTGAGATTTGAGGTGGAAAATTCAACTAATATGCATTGGCATTCAACAGGGAAGAGAAACATGAAGAACCAGAAACACCCAAGTATAGAGACCGTGCAAAGGAGCGAAGAGAAGATCAAAATCCGGATTATGAGCCAACTGAGCTCGGTTCATTTCATGCAGTGGCTCCTCCTGGCACAGTTGATTCAAGGTATCCCATGCCCGTCATAGGCTTTTAAGAATATGAAATTAAATGCTAATTCTTATTCCACAACACTTTGTAATATGAAATTGCTTATCCTTTTCTTTTACAGGTCAGCTAATGCGCATAAGATCTCCATAGAGAACAGCAAGTATCTTGGAGGTCTGTTTGATTTTGCCTTTCCAATTATATGCACGTTTAATCTCAAAAAAAGTATTTGCTCATTAGATGCTTTATTGGACATAAGTAGTTTTTGTGTAGCTGGTGATAATAAGCTCAATCTTCATATGGTGATATGTATCTGTAAATATCTGTGACTTTGCTGACTTGCATATATGTTATGTTATCTTGATAGAGCTCCTCTCAAGAAAAAGAAAATCTTGATGGAGCTCCTAAAAAATATGAACTTGGTAGAGTTTCGAGTTGCAATCAACTTGCTAGCTTCAATGCCATCTGACCTGCAATAATCTAAAATTGTTCTGCTCTTAGGAATTATGCTGCTTTTATTTATCCAAGCTTTTTAACTTCCCTGCTGCTATCATGTTCTTGGATTTGTTCTGTTGATTAAGTTAAGTGCTTTCCTCTAAAAAAAAAGTTTGGTGTTTTCTTTTCCAATTCCAATATGGTAATGCACTCTTAAAAGGGTCCAATATTGTAGTAGATAAATGATGTACCGGATGCTGAACTGTACCCAAATTGGCATTTGTTTGAGGTTTCATATTCATTTTAGAATCCAGATTTTTCATGGATCTTAAGGCATCAGAATTTCGTACTAGATCCTACAGGGTTTGATGGATACTGGAGCAGAAACTAGAGTTGGCTTTTGTGAAGATAATACTGAGCACATGAACCACTTATTCTTCGAGTGTCCAATGACTGGTCGAATGTGATTGGTGGTTCATAGTAACGCGTTACTTATGACCTTGGAGTTGATTTTTTTGTGGTTATTCAGAGACTATGTTCATCACCGGGCATTCACACATGTCTTCTCTTGCAAGATGGCAGCATCAATTATCTTTTCTATGGGCTCTCTGGAATGAAGAGAATGCTTGCATATTTTCTGGAGAAAGGATTATCCAGGGAATGTTTACTTGTGGGTAGAGCATTGACTGGGGTGGGGAGGGGGGGTTGCGGTGTAGGAATTATAGCTGATTAGTCTACTGGTTGTTTTTTTAGGAGCTGATTAATCCACCTTGTATATACCTTTTCTTTTTGCTATACAGGCAGATTAAAAATAATTCATAAACACGGATGGTTGAACATTCACCATTCCTTTTTGCTTTCAAAAAATATATTTAGTAACTAACTTGGAATCTTTTTTTCAGATTGAACATTTATTTTTGGGCTTAGTTAGATATATCATTGATCTTTTCACAATCATTAATTAGATACTAGTAATATCTAAGTTTTGCAAGTTTACCGATAATTCACCATTATGTTTAAATCTTCACCAGGGGATCTGGAGCACACACATTTGGTGAAGGGGCTAGATTATGCTTTGCTTCACAAGGTAAGAAGTGAAATGGATAAGAAGACAGATGCAGAAGATGGAAAAGATGAAAAGACTAGGTATGAAATTCTTTATGTATGAATCTTTGAGTTCTTTTTGAGCATCCTCTTCTTGCATTTATCTGAAGTGTGAACATTAATCATGTGAAATTTTCATTTCTTTTGAGCTTTGATTTTGTGTTATATATTATGTAATGGTATATTATCTTCTTTATTGCTGCAATCTTTTGTAAAGTAATCAGCTCATTCTATACATGGTTGAATTTCATTTCTCAAGCTTCATGTAACCGTTAAATTACAATTTTAAGGAGTCGAAGTGTTATGTGTAACTAGTAGCATAGTTCATGTCCCCAATTCAAAACTGATTCAATATCAGGGGTTTTAAAAGCTTTTTGTGCTGTCCTGTATGGCATCATTTTTTCATATCTGATCAACATGGTCCAATCATCTGATCACCTTCTTTTTTCTATTTTTTTTTCATTCTCTCATTTTGAGCTCCAGTATAAGGCACTGCGCCAGCAGTATGTAATTGTGTTGGGCAGTCACTGGAATGTAGCATACCAAGGAGAATTCATACCTCGAGCTTACTCCATGATATGTTTAGTTTTCTGTAAGTTTCTTTCTAGAAGTTAGAAAATTCAAAGACAATGCTTCACCATCACAGAAACTGATAAATACAAATGCCGTAAATAACAAGTAAAGAGCAGTTGCTGAAAATAAATGCATTATCTGTTACTTTTATGATGATTGTTAGTTGCATTCAGCTATGGATTTGCAATTCTTTACTGTGTGTTAGTGATCGCATTGCCACCTTTCTTTCCTGTCAGATCATCGAAAGAAGATCAACAAGTCTCATTCCGCACTGCAACTGCTAAGGTCCTTCATTCTTCTTATGTTCATTTCTTTTTCTTCTATTACAGTGAGATGCATCTGAGATTTATTCATTATTCTTGCAGTCAGTTTATCAATGGATCGTTAAACCGCAAAGCAATATAAAGGCAAATGAAATGTTTCTTCCTGGCCGTATGGCATTTATTTTTAACATGGTATTGCTCCTTCTTCAGAATTTCTTGTTTATTTCAGCAGTATCTTGGCTATATTTATAGTTTTTGCATGCTCCATATACTTGCTATTGGCTATATTTATAGTTTTTGCATGCTCCATATACTTGCTTTTCTTGGTGTTCATTATCTTCTCTTTTTTTTTTTGCGGTGTTCGTTATCTTGCTGAAATCATGTGGGTTTTGCAATGTTATCTTTATTCTGTATATGATGCCTTTAGGGTTTGTTTTCTTAAGAGTTACATCAGGTCTTGATTTTCTCTTTAGTGGTGTTTGATTGCCAACATCTTATTCTTGGTATAAGGATTATTAACCATAATGGATTACATATTCTTTAGAAGGATAAGCAATTCTTGCCTCCCACAGGAATTGTTTGTCCTTTTTTTCATTAAGGGGCATTTGGTTAGAGAATTATTATTCCAAGAATAAGAATAATTATTGTATAAAATTTGTTTGTCTAGCCTTCTCAAAAAAAAAAAAAATTATTTGTCTAGTGTTTGGTTAAAAAGGCAGTTATTTTTATTGATAAGTTAAAATGTTAGTTATTAGGAGATAAAAAGGTAGTAAATTATCATTTGACTAGATTAACTAATATTTTGGTCCCACAACTAAAATGGTGAGTGTTTGACCGAATAAGAAAGAATAAGGTCTCATTCTAGACCCTATTTTTCTCGAAGGCAAGAAGGATGATGGACTTGTGTCTGTCATCCATTTTATTATTCTAAATATTTACAAAATATTCATGTACAAGTACGAATGTGAAGAATCTCAGCTTAAGTTCAACAAATGATTAATCAATCCTCTAAACCTTATTATAGACCTTATTCTTCTACCAAACCGCCCCTAAGTGTAATAAGGAAGGTATTTTTATTTGATTCAATAGGCTTACCTACCTAAGCTTCTCCATACTTTGCATGTGATCTCTTAGATTTGTAACTATTCTATCGATATCTCCTTTATGTCTTCTCATCAGTCTTTCCCATCTGCTTATCTACCTGCCGCTACATATCTTCTAAAGTTTTCATTACTGTGCTGTGAAATTTTGTAAATAAACTCATCCTTTCTTTCAGTTATCTGATGCAAGGTTGTGCGATCTTACGATCCTACAATGTATAACCGATCTCGATCTTAAATATAAGATCGAATTCGTAGGATCGGTAGGATCGTAAGATCAAGATCGTAAGATCGGTAAGATCGTAAGATCCTACCGATCCTACTATATTAGTTTAATTTTTTTTTAGACAAAAAATAAATAGTGGATATATATATATATTTATTTAGTGTATATAATATATATATGAAAATAATGGAGGTGTCACATACTTAAAGTAAGTAGCACCGTATTTTTTTATTTTATCCACCGTAAGATGTTAAATCTATGATTTATATAAATATTTTCTTTCTTATAGATTTTGTTATAAGTTATTACATTTACCATATATTTAACGTCATAGGTTGACAATATAGGTAACACGGTGCTACCTACTTAAGTAGGTAGCATCTTCATTAATCCCATATATATACATATTTCTTTAAATAACATGAACTATAATATATTACATTATATTTATAAAACTTTATTTTTAAGCATATAAAGTTTTTAAAGTGATAAAAATTAATAACAAATGTAAAATACATATTAAAATATGTTTAATAAATCATTAGATATATGTATATTTTAATACATATTTATTTTCAAAATATTTTTTATTTATAGGTAGGATCTTACGATCCTCGATCCGATCTTACGATCTTCGATCCTATCAACCCCTTCCGATCTTAGGTAAGATCCCGATCTTGACAACCTTGATCTGATGTGCTTCCAAGATTTTGAAGTAACTTCATGCAATGTGGTGCAACATATCTTTTGGCATGTTTTTCATGTGGTTGACAATCCAAACCTGGGTCAAACAACTAATGGTTTGGGACTAGGAATGTCAAAATCTGTTGGTTTGCTCTGATTATTTTGGGCTTGGACCAAAAGTTGAACAATACCACAGATTGACTCTATTGTCTTCAATAGAAAAAAGTCTTATGCACTTCAACTTGCATCATAATATTCCCTGGCGATTCTATATCTTCTGTTCTCATGAGATATGGTTCATTGAGTGTCAGCTTCCATCTGTCGATGATTTACCTTTTTATTAGTTTGTCTCTCTCATAAGCAATATTATATTAACTTGTGTCATGAAGAATTTTCCTGTCGTGTTGATGAATTTTTCATTTGTTATTAGGAGGATGGGTTTTCTCATGATATTCCTACCACACTTCACAGAAGTAAGGCCGACTGCCCTGTCCCAGAGGTATTTGACTTCCTGGCTCATTATTTCCAAGATTAAGCATAGTCATCACTCTCTAATTTTTCAATTTTTGTAGGAAACGGTTACTGTTAGTGTGGATGGTGCTGTACTGGAGCGAATTGCTAAAATCATGTCATATCTTCGTCTTGGATCTTCAGGAAAGGTTCTCAAGAAAAAGAAAAAGGAAAAAGATAGTAAAGGTGAGTACAGTGCTCTTTTTTCCAATGTTGCCCGTGTCTCTCAGTGGCAACCAATTTATACTTCCTTATCATATTTTCTGATGCTTAATCACAAACATTTTAGTTGGCTCCAACAACTGAACTACGCTTAGGACCTTCTGACATACAAGAAAATTTTGAAGATCTTATATATCAGCCAAGGGAGACAGAAGGAAATAAACGAGAGAAATAAAATAGAAACTGATTTTATAAACTTGTCAAGAAATATGTAGATGGTCTTTGCCAAGCATTTGAGATTTAGTAGTTTCATATGCTACTGTTGAATTGCTAATGTTTGATTTACTATGTCAAAAGCTTTTGACTATGATAGGACATGTCTACATCATCAGTCATACATTCAAGAGACTAAGGCAATTGGATGAATCAATATTAAATATGTAAATATAAAGGATGTATTCCATTCAGCTTAAGCTTTTAGGACAGTCGGTAGCACAACTAATTTAACATGATACCTGAGCAGGATCGAGAGGTCTTAAGTTTAAATTCCAATAGAGCTCTTATTAAAAATTAATTTCTTTCCTTAATGAGAGTTCATGTGATGAATTGGACTATACCAAAATTATCAGCAGTTCATGCGTAAGGGGGAGTATTAAGAATCTAATATAAAAGACATTGTTCTTCCTATTGGTTTAAGCTTTTAGAACAGTTGGTAGTACATCTAATTTAACAGAACTAAATCATTGTTTTACTTAAAATATCTTGACAATGTTTTTCCATGTTTGTTGTTTGTTGACCATTAAAGTTCACTTCTACTATATAAATCTGTTTTATTAATGATTGTTTCAGGGAAAAGTTCATTTGGCAATGGGTATGCTGAAGAAGAAAAGTCTGCTCATCAGGCTATTGATGTTCCAAAGCCTCTACGCGAAAAGGAAATTCCATCTCGCCGGAACAATGCTGATGCTAAGGAGAAACGGGCACCTTCAGCTCCTAGAAATGAGGAGAATGACATATTTTTAGGAGCTGGAATTGACTATACCATCCCTAGCAAGGACATGAGTCAAAGCCCCCTTTCAGAGGACATGGAGGAATCTCCACGAAAAGAGCGGCAATCTTATTTTAGTGAACCCGTATATGGGCCTATCCCTCCTTCTGAACCTGCTGAGTCTTGGCAACAAACGGTGAGTTGGTGCGGCTGGACCATTATTATCTCAATTTAATTTGGATTACAAGTTTGTAATGCTACTAGAAATATCTCTACTATTATGTCTCCAGTTCTAAAAAAAAGATGTCCCATCCCATGTATAAGATTTTGATTTCTGGAAGTATGGAACCTTTATTCACATGTTATGTTGATGTTGTTGGACCTATGTTCCGTTCAACTATGGTTGTGGTGCTTATATGCTAAACTTATCTGTTGTTATTATGGGTATTGTTCTCATCTGTTTATCGATAATGATGTGACTTATTCATTGCAGAATGGATATGAAGCAATTCAGGCTCAAATGGTGGCTGCTGGGTACCAAGGAGAGTGGTCAGAATATCAGTATGCTGAACAATTAGGTTATCCTGAACAATATCTCCAGCAAAATATCCAGGATTATGATGCTTTGGCTGGAGCAAATGTACTCCAGGATCCACGTTTTATGACGCAAGAGGACAAGGATCGAGGTTTAGGCTCTGTGTTCAAGCGTGATGACCAAAGACTCCAACAGCTAAGGGAAAAGGATGCTCGAGAGAAAGATCCAAATTTCATATCTGAAAGTTACTCCGAATGCTATCCTGGTTATCAGGAGTATAACCGGGAAGTCGTAGACAGTGATGATGAGGATGACTTGTCAAAAATGGACATGGGTGGACGGGTAAGAGATGTGTTATTTGACCAATTTCTTTTACACCTCATCACTTAAATGCTGAGAGTAATAAGTTTTAAGTAATGCTGTCAATGCTTCTTCTTGTCATCTGTATGCACAGTTAGTAATCGATGCTAAATTCAACCTATATTCAAAAGAACTTTACCTTGCTTAATTTAGCCTTTGAGATATAACTAGTCGCAACGATCTTTCTCCAAAGAAAAAACAGTATTCCTAATGGTTATGACGCGAGCTTGGTGGCTTGTCTCTAGATGACGATAGTGAATTCTTGACCTTGTTATAACTTAGTTATTTTTTGACTTCCTGGTTCATTCTTTACAAGGGAACTGTGGTTTATGTCATGATCTAGATGCTTATATTATTGGGAGAACTTTGTATGAACTATAAAATGGGTGTGACGACTAACATAAGACGTGTTAAGAAAACAATGAGTTTCAGATTATTTCTTAGGACATGTTAGTTCTAGAAAGCTTGTTTGCATGGAATAATTTTCTGGTGTCATATCTGTAATTTTTTTCACTTTTTTGTTTCATTACTCCTGATTCTGGAATATATTGCTAATTTTTCAATCATGGTTTGAATTACAATGTGCATCTGTCTTTATGTATTATATTATAGAAACCAATCTAAGTTATTACAGCATTTGGGATTTATCCACTAATCATCAACTTTATTCGTTGCTGTCTCCTTGGAAACGAGTCTTTTTCTATAAGGTTACTCAGTGAAGTGGATTTGTTGGTGATTTACCTTGAATTTGCTTTCTTTCCATTGTAAATCTTCATTCAATTTGACAATTTACTTTTAGAGGCGTTTTAGTCTGCTTAGCATGTATGATCGTTAAACAGGCTAAGGGTCGGCTCCATCGGTGGGACTTTGAGACAGAAGAAGAGTGGGCCAAGTACAATGAGCAAAAGGAGGCAATGCCCAAAGCCGCTTTCCAGTTTGGAGTGAAGATGCAAGATGGCAGAAAGACTAGAAAGCAGAACAAGGACCAGAAACTCACTAATGAACTTCACAAGATCAACAAGATCCTCGCAAGGAAGAAGGCAGATAAAGATGGTGGAGACATTGATTATGATGATGATCCACAGCCTGGAAAGAAGCTTCGCGTTTAAGGCATTATTATCAGTTGTATAATTAAGTAATATAGTCCTTTTTGGTGGTGGAGTTTAGGGCCACTGCAACATCCAGTATGATGCATGGATTATATAGGTAAAATGTCAATTTTGTTACATTTTCCAATTGCTACATCTGCTTGAGCCTTCTTTTTCTACTCATTGTAGGTGCAATTCATCCGTTTTCTATATGCCAAATGTTTGACATGGAATTCATAGGACTACTTGTCCTGAGCACTTTTGCTACTAAGCACAGATTTAATTATAGTGGCACTAAAAGGAAAATAATTTCATCATGATTTGTTTCATAGAAAAATTTAAACCAATTTTGGAAATAAAAGAGTTATTTGTTATTTGATTATGTAAGAAAAAAAGAATAAATTAAAAAAAAATTAGTGATTATATTTATATAGTTCCATGAAAAGAAATTATTTTTAATGATTCCACTTATAATTTTTTTTGCAATGCGCTTCACTTAAATAACTAAATCAACGATATAGCAGTGAGATCTGAATCTTAAGATTGAGGGTTCATTTAAATAAATAAATTAATAATATAGTAGCGAGATCTGAATTTTAAGATTGAGGAACGAAAGCTAATAAGTTCATCGAAAAAAATGATTAATTAAGTTAGTTGACACAGATGATTAATAGATTTGATTTATGAACGAATTGAAAGATCGATAGTTAGTAGTATCGAATTGAAAGATCGATAGTTAGTAGTATCGAATTTAAAGTCGTGATCAAAATTTATTTTTGTCATGTTCGTTCAAATACTAAATTAATCGAGTATTAATAGTGTTATCATAAATTATAAAAAAAACTATTGACCGACAATTGAAAAAAAAGGGCAGCCATCGCCATTGATTGGCTGGAACGCAAACAGATGCAAGTTAAAAGGAAAACTTCATAACCTGCTTCTTTTGGATGTTTAGTGATGAAGGGATGATGATGGATAGGTTGAAGATGGTTAAGAAAAATTACAAATTTATACGTTGAGGAAGGTTATTTTAACCTATGTTTGAATAAAAATAAACTATAATGGATTGCATAAGATAATCAATATTTCATTTGAATAAAAATTTAAAAGATGGATAGAAAAGCGTAATTTTATTAAAAAATTCTTTTACCTTTTCGAATTGAGGAATGATGCTTGTGTATTGATAAATTGTAAACTAGAAAATCAATATTTTATATACTATGTACAAGAACTCTAGGATCTTTGCTTGCATCATTAAAATAATGATAAAAATAATTTAAAATAGTAAATAAGACTGAGGGTAGGCTCGAAATAAAAAGTCTAACATATCCAATTCCACTAAATCGGTGAAATGGAAATATGGTGATTTAAGGGTTGACATAACCCTCCGTAACCTTTATACCATAAAAAAATAAAACATCTAAACGTGAGTTATAATAACCCTTCTCAACCAGTTACAATAACCCTTCTCAACTCATTCATTAATAATCTTCTACATCCACCCCTAACCCGTTATCCAAACGAGGTCTTATAGTTGCAAATAATTATTAAAACATAAAAATACGCCATGCAAAAGAGAATTAAGAAAAGTTATGAACAATTAACAAAAAAACAAATGAAAATGACGAAAGAGGAATCAAATCCATTCGGCGGATTCGACGACAGAGCAGTAAACGATCGGAACTCCCAAGCGATCCAACATCTGACACGCAACTCGCAAGCTTTAGATTGCGAGGTTGGGACCACAACAACGTCCCCATGTCGTACGAATCACTACCCACCAATTTCCTCCTCCTCCTCCTCCTCCACCTCCTCCTCCTCAGAGCTCTCTGATCTCATCAGATGAATAAAAGAAAGAAAAAGGTTCCACCTTTTTCTTCCCTGACGAGACCGGCGTTCTCTTCTTCGACGCACGCCTCCGGCCGCCGCCCGCCGGCCGTCGTCCGCTCCTCGCTCTTCTAAATTGTATGCCTTCTTTTTTTTTCTTTTTACTTTTGCATGTATCCATCAATGAAAGAGAAGATATAAGGAGAAAGGGAGTTATTTTTTTTTCTTATGGAAAATAGTTCATTATTGAGTTCAAGAAGCAAAATGGCAACATCTTTTCCACCCCCAAATTTCCCTCTTTTGTGGATTGTTTCCTTGTTATAGAACTTGTTATCTTGTATCCAGACAGAAATTTGGATTTCTTGTTCTCCGGAAACAGTGAAGCATCAGAACAGTGCTCTAAGAAGATGTTCTTTAAATATCTGAAAATTATTGGATTATTGCAAACAGCTGCGTTCGGTGCTGATTTCCGTGGAGAATTTTACTTGCAATATTTTTTTCTTTAGTCGAATTTCGGGCCAATTACGGTCTACGGATTGGCGGAGAGCACGAATTCTAGGTGGATTTGGGAGGCAGAATAGAGTTGTATGTTGTTAGCTTTTTCTGTTATTGTTTCCTAACCAGTACAGAAAGTTTTTATATGTTATAAAGAAGGCAAAAGCTCCTTGTGAAAAGGTATACCAAAAAAGGCTAAATCACCTCCACTGCAGCTTAAGCATCTGGGTGGGCTTAACATGTGAGTTATTTTAGCTGAATATATATGGCGGCGTTGACCATTAGTTAGTGCTACTTCAGGCAAGTATGTATATGTTCAACCTGAAAATGGTGAGTTCATGATCCAATTCTCTATGCTTTTATATATGAAGAAAATATTCTGAAAATATTGATTAGTTAATATAGTAGAGGGAGCTTTTTTTTTGTTTTATCTAAGATGATACTGTTTCATTGCATAATGATATCGGGTTCAGGAAACTGAATCCCGGGCATAACTCTTGCAGAATTGTGAGTGCTATCTTTGGGTCTGATGATGCCTATCTGCATGCTTCTTTCCTTGTTGCAGACACACATGGAGAAAGACCAAAACAAGACACTTGAACTTCCTGCAATGAATGATCTTAACAAGAGTAATAGTACCTCATCATCTAAAAAGTTTGGAAGATTTAGCCTAGACTCTTCTGAACAAAAGAATTTCCGGAGGACCGTCTCGTTGGATAGATTTGGGAACACTGCACCTCTACGATTCGGTTCTTTTAGTGTGTTTTGTGCTCAGCCTAGATTGATAGTTGAGGGGCTTCCTAGCAGGACCAGTTCAGTTGGGAGATCTGCTACTGTTCGAGCAGCCAGCATTGACATGCCTGCCAGACATGATTCAATTAGTAGAACAAGTAGCAGGAGTTCTCGGGGAAGGCACTCAATAAGCCTTCGGATGGATGGGGAAGAAAGAACAATTGATGCTGATGAACTTCCTCAGGAGTTAATGAGTAAGATAGACAGTTCATTAGCCCAAGTGGGTTGCAGGGGGAGCCGGGTAGCCACTGATGAGAAGGACGATGATGGTGCATTTGTGGCTTTCTCTGATGATGCATTGGTCCTGTCATTTGGTTCTAGGCCAAATGAGGCGAGCTTGCCATCAGTTGCAACACCCTTAGAAGGAGAAATCACATCTCCTCTTCCGACAGATGCCATCCTACCCTCTAATGAAAAGAATCAATTACCAACAAGTTTGGTACTTGAAGTGAGTTTGGTCTAGTTTGTTCCAATTTAATTGCTACCCTAAGCTTGTCAAAGTTCATTTACATATCTGAATCTTTGTTTTCTGCAGGAAATGAATGAAAGGCTTCCTCCATACCTGGACAAAATTTCTTATCTGATGCATTTATCTGTTTTCGGAATTCTTGGGGTAAAATCTCTTTTACATTCAGGAAGTTTTTTTCTAGTTGTTAAATGACTTTTGGTCTTACTTATAAAATATAACTCATTTCGTTGACTATATTGATGCAATCCTCTTTTAGTTTCTATTTTATGGAAGGATTTTAAGTTGTAGTTTTATCACTCTAGTTTCTTATTTGTGTAAATACTTTTTAAGTTAGACCTTAGAAATTTAACTTGTTTACATTGCTGTAGTACATATGACTAGGAACATGAGACATGCATTTTCTCGCCCATTTTCGCATCTTCTTAAGCTATGACAATGCAAAAATTCCACTTTGTATCTGTGGTATTATATATGGTTATCTTGTTATACTCATTGTTTTATAATTCACAAAATATTCTTTCACGTCTTTTTTTCTCAAAATGTTCTTTTGATATATGACTGACAAGACAAATGAATCTTTTTTTTTAAGAAGCATTACTTTGATTTTTTTTTTCTTGACATATTTTACTTGCAGAACTAACATCTTGTTGTTGATCTTCTGACTGACTGCCAGGTCTGGACGCGATATTTACTACAAAGGCTCTTTGGCCCTGATGGTATTGCTTTGACAGGAGGCAATCGTAATGCATTGTTTCTTGATCTCATCTCAAATGTGGTATGTTTCTGTTCTGTATTTATTCCTCAAAATGTGTTCTACCATCCGACAGCTGATAAGTTCTCGATGTCCTTCCACAACAGTTGGGCTCCTTCCTAATGGGATGGATTGGGTTTGTGTTCAAGGCAGACATACACCTTGTTTCTGATCATTTGCTGGTTGGGTTGTCGACAGGGTTCCTAGGCAGCCTCACCACCTTCAGTGGATGGAACCAAGAAGTTCTTGAGTTATCTTCCAAGAGTCATTGGGTGCATGCTATCACTGGCATTTTACTCGGTAGGATAACGATCAAGAAGGTTTTCGCTGAGTTTTGTTTGTAATCTTAGTTGACTAGTTTCGCTTACTGGCTTTTCCATTTGTCTGATCATATAGGCATAGTACTTCTCCAACCAGCTGTTTCTTGGGGAGTTGGATGCGCGAGCTTTCTTCGCCAATCCATCTTAAATTGGTTTGCCAAGAGTCCAAAGAGGAGACGACAATGGCAACTCTATAGAGTGAACACATATCATAAGCAAATTTTCATGATGACAATAATGCTGTTGATACTGTGTTTGATATGGATTCTGAGTGGGATTTTCTTCAAAAGAAAATTGGATGATCTCGATAAAGGTGGCAATCTTTGGTTGGCATTCTATGCCGGGCCGCCAGGAGTATGGATTCGGTGGCGCCTGGCGAGGTTTAATGGCAAAGGCGTAGGAAGAGACCAAAGGCTGAAGTGGCTGCCTATTGGGACCTGGTTGGCCAATGTCTCAGCTGCATGCATCATGGCAGCACTTGCAACTGTCAGCAAAGCTGTAAGTAAACATTTCTCACAAAACTATAAAGATTGGACTAATCCTCATTCCAAAGAGATACCTCCATCTTGCTGTACTTAAACTATTAAGATCTATTTCATCCTTCTGCTTTCTGCCAGAATTGTTTCACAATGTATCTATGCATAACATTTCTGATCTATCTGAGGTGAAATATAGTTACACAGAATCTGTCACTCATGCTTCATAAAGGAGCTGCCTTTGTTTACTTTATTTTCAACATCTTACAGATTTCAGTAAAATCAATTGCCACACTTCTTGCAGACTACAATTCTTTCTATCTTTTCTGAAACATAATTGTCTATGGTTCAGGTCGACACGAAAAGGTGCACAATCATTGTAAGTGGACTGCAGCTGGGTTTCCTGGGGTGTCTCAGCACTGTTAGTACCTTTGCTGCTGAAGTCTATGGCATGTGGAAGTCTGGGTATAACTGGAGAGCTATTGTTTATGTCAGCTCCACCATAATTCCATCGTTTGCGTTGGGAACTCTTATATACTCAGTACCTGTGTGGACAAAGCATTACAGATAAGAAAAAAACCATCCTCCTCGAGCTGTTCGGCCGATTGAAATACTTGCAACTTGCAAGAGCCAGAAATATATGTTACATGCTAACATCAGCTTAAAGATTTCTGAAAAGTTACCTTGTTCATGTCTTCCTAGTCACAGAATCTGGTTGGACAATCAATTTTAAATGAGAGTATCAGGTTTCAGGAGACAATATACATTCACAGAATTTCAAGGGATTCAATCATTCGGAAAATTTCCTGTTTTGGCAAGTATGGCACAACACAATTACAAGGATTCAGCATTTACAAAGGGGATGAGGAGGTTAATTTTTTGTATCGACAAAAGTTGATGCAATTATATACAGGCTTTCAGGTCAATTAACTGGCTTGAGCCATCAAATATTTTCTTTCATTGACAGCAATTGCCACAAGAATATTAATCTTTCTATCATATGGGTGCTTATTCTGCACCATCACTTCAATAAATTTATCATGAATCTTGACAATTATCTATCTCTGACTCCTGAAAATGTCTGTACAAAGTGTAATAATCTCTTAATGTTCAGCACACAGTTTACTGTTTATTTACTCCTTTCTCAGGGAAAACAAAAATTGACAGCTATGGTGATCTATTTGCATTTTCTTTCTCTTTATCCCTTCAACTTCATATCTTAAGTATAAATATTTATTCTTTTGTTTTAATACTCGGAAAATGATACATCCTCCTAAAAATCCTCCTAACACTTACATATTTTAATCGCCCTCAAAAGTTGTTAACATTACCATGTGTGCCATTATGAGATGTTAGGAGGATTATTAGAAGGATGGTTAGGAGGATGTAGCATTAATCTTAATACTCATATACTCACGTTTAATCTGGTGTTCGGACGAAAGCAATGAAATATAAATCTTGATTAAATTGATAATATCAAGAGCTTTATAGTATACATCACTCGGATAAGAAGGTTTTATTATGAAGAGATCTTTTCTAGCAACATATTATAAATAAGAAGGAAAAAAATCTCTTTGATTGAAGAAAATATGTATGAGATTTTGGCATAGTCGTTATTTACCCTTCTTGATTATGAAATTGTAACACCTCAGATTTTTAAAATAAATAAAAATAAAATAAAAGAGAGATATGATAGGATAAGGAAAGATATAGTTGGTTAAGATTAGGAAAAGAGTTTGAATTGAAGTCAAACTGTAATATCTTCTTATCATATGTTAATTATTTTTAAAGGAATCCTAATCACATGAAATATTATCTTATAAAATTTTAATCGAATTCAAACTCTATCAAGGGATGAATTGTCTTCCCTATAAATAGGACCCAACCTCTCCTCTCATCCCATAATTTCTTCTCTCTCTCAAACCCAAGGCTAGAGAAGTTCTCTCTCTCTCTCTCTCTCTCTCTCTCTCTCTCTCTCTCTTTCTCTCTCGGCGCCACGGTACCTGGAGGACCAACACGGACCGTGTCCACAGGGGACGCGGACCGTGTTGCATGGGACAAAGAAGGAAACAGACCGCGTTGACGAAGGGATATGGATCGCGTTTCAACCAACCGTGGAGCAGACATAGGAAACGAACCGTGTCGAGGAGGACACGGACCGCGTTGCAATTGCTCGTCCGTGTCGTCTCATCATCACGGAGAACGAGATCGATACAAGTATGTAACTAGGAAGATCAACTTTAGGGTTCTTCATATATGTATGATAAAGATGATTAATAATGTAGGAAATCCTGAAACGGACCGGGTTCGTATGAACACGGTCCGCGTCCTCTGGAAGGACTGCCACGTCGGACACGACGTGCGCCGTTCCGACCACGACCGTGTTCTACCTGGACAACACGGTCCGTGTTGAATGTGTTACAAGATGTCGTCCCAGCACCTGTTCGAAAACGCTTAAATTGAGCATCACACGGTCCGTGTCATGCTTGACGTGGTCCGTGTCCTGACTGATTGATTGTCTTGTATGTCTGATTTGATATATCTATTTGAGGTAGTATTAGTATTCCATCACGTGAACTTAGCCTACTGGATAATTGAAACATAAAATATGTAATTGACTGTGATTGAAATGAACTTCATGAAGAGGAAGACCCTGACGCATTAGGGATTTATTCCCTCCTCTTTAGGGACTTGTCCCTCCTGATTAGGGGTATGCCCCTCCTGTTAGGACTTCATGTCCTCCTGTTAGGACCTTATGTCCTCCTATTAGGGTTTTATGCCCTCCTGATTACTTATGGGTCTAGGGTTGACCCAATGGCCTAGCTAGCCATCCTGGCGCCGGATCGTTGGAATCTTCATGAACTAATAACTGCTCATTACTGATTGAATTAAAAGATGATATTGAGATGAATGAAAAGAGGTATAATGAATTGAGCCTGAATATACTGATATCATGTACACCATGAGTTGGTGTAACTGATATTCATGTCACTGTTACTGGAAGGAAAGACTGAAAGGAAATAATGAATGAACTGATAATTACTGATGCCTCATTGTTACTTATATCTTCGTATATGATTTATCCTATCGAATTATTATCCTTTACATATTGGGCTTTATAGCTCATGGGAGGATTGCCTTCCGTGCATTTTGATCCTGCAGGAAAATAGATGATGATTGCGCAGTGGTAGCGTGATGAGGTTCGTGATGGATGACTTGCACATGACATAGGTCCTGGTTATAGGTCATGTATTGGCTTCCGCAATGACAGGTCCATAGTGTTGACCAGTGGATTGGTCAAGGTAAAGTCAAAGATGTAAGACGGTAGCGTCTCCAAAGTCAAGATTTTTGCCAGGTGGCAAGGTCTGATTTTGGGGGCGTTACAGATGGTATCAAAGCCTAAAGAGGGGTACTTCTTAGCTTTCCCTAAGATAGATAGAGGATCATGTGCAAGCATCACGAACAGTTATCGCGCCATCAAGAATGATATAGGTTAAGTCATAAGGAGGTTATCATGAAATTTAATTATTAGGTGATCTGAATGATGAGATGAAGTTTGGAAGAATTTTTGAATTTGAATTAGGATTGATTCCTCTAATGAAAGATGAATATTAAGATTTAGTCATGATTAATTGGTATGACAATGTCCCAAAGAATGATATAACATGATTCCTAAGGAGGTTATTTAGGGATAGTATTAATGAATAATGTCTTAAGGATGAAATGCTTATAGGTGATTTTTTTATGATGATTAAGATATACGATAAGAGGACATTTACATGATTTAGGGATTATTGTATTGTCTTGATATTAATGTATCATATTGGAAGATATGAAACAAATGTGAAATTTTGAAGGAATAGAGATTATATGCTCAAATTCGAGGACGAATTTATTTTTAAGGAGGTTATTATGTAACACCTCAGATTTTTAAAATAAATAAAAATAAAATAAAAGAGAGATATGATAGGATAAGGAAAGATATAGTTGGTTAAGATTAGGAAAAGAGTTTGAATTGAAATCAAACTGTAATATCTTCTTATCAATTAAATATTCCTAATCATATATTAATTATTTTTAAAGGAATCCTAATCATATGAAATATTATCTTATAGAATTTTAATTGAATTCAAACTCTATCAAGGGATGAATTGTCTTCCCTATAAATAGGACTCAACCCCTCCTCTCATCCCATAATTTCTTCTCTCTCTCAAACCCAAGGCTAGAGAAGTTCTCTCTCTCCCTCTCCCTCTCCCTCTCTCTCTTTCTCTCTCGGCGCCGCGGTACCTGGAGGACCAACACGGACCGTGTCCACAGGGGACGCGGACCGTGTTGCATGGGACAAAGAAGGAAACAGACCGCGTTGACGAAGGGATATGGATCGCGTTTCAACCAACCGTGGAGCAGACATAGGAAACGAACCGTGTCGAGGAGGACACGGACCGCGTTGCAATTGCTCGTCCGTGTCGTCTCATCATCACGGAGAACGAGATCGATACAAGTATGTAACTAGGAAGATCAACTTTAGGGTTCTTCATATATGTATGATAAAGATGATTAATAATGTAGGAAATCCTGAAACGGACCGGGTTCGTATGAACACGGTCCGCGTCCTCTGGAAGGACTGCCACGTCGGACACGACGTGCGCCGTTCCGACCACGACCGTGTTCTACCTGGACAACACGGTCCGTGTTGAATGTGTTACAAGATGTCGTCCCAGCACCTGTTCGAAAACGCTTAAATTGAGCATCACACGGTCCGTGTCATGCTTGACGTGGTCCGTGTCCTGACTGATTGATTGTCTTGTATGTCTGATTTGATATATCTATTTGAGGTAGTATTAGTATTCCATCACGTGAACTTAGCCTACTGGATAATTGAAACATAAAATATGTAATTGACTGTGATTGAAATGAACTTCATGAAGAGGAAGACCCTGACGCATTAGGGATTTATTCCCTCCTCTTTAGGGACTTGTCCCTCCTGATTAGGGGTATGCCCCTCCTGTTAGGACTTCATGTCCTCCTGTTAGGACCTTATGTCCTCCTATTAGGGTTTTATGCCCTCCTGATTACTTATGGGTCTAGGGTTGACCCCATGGCCTAGCTAGCCATCCTGGCGCCGGATCGTTGGAATCTTCATGAACTAATAACTGTTCATTACTGATTGAATTAAAAGATGATATTGAGATGAATGAAAAGAGGTATAATGAATTGAGCCTGAATATACTGATATCATGTACACCATGAGTTGGTGTAACTGATATTCATGTCACTGTTACCGGAAGGAAAGACTGAAAGGAAATAATGAATGAACTGATAATTACTGATGACTCATTGTTACTTATATCTTCGTATATGATTTATCCTATCAAATTATTATCCTTTACATATTGGGCTTTATAGCTTATGGGAGGATTGCCTTCCCTGCATTTTGATCCTATAGGAAAATATATGATGATTGCGCAGCGATAGCGGAGGTTCATGATGGATGACTTGCACATGATATAGGTCCTGGTTATAGGTCATGTATTGGCTTCCGCAATGACAGGTCCATAGTGTTGACCAGTGGATTGGTCAAGGTAAAGACAAAAATGTAAGACAATAGCGTCTTCAAAGTTAAGATTTTTGTCAAGTGACAAGGTCTGATTTTGTGGACGTTACAGAAATACTCATTCTATGACGAATTTATTTTCTCTTATTAACTCTGCGCTTGCTTGTAAGAAAAACTTCGATAAACACAAGTTAATTTATGGCTAACTTAAGCTTAAATAAGAATTGGAGAAAACTAATATAATCTTTTCAAAAGTAAGTATATGACATTTTTGCTTATTCACACTCTCTCATATCTTGAATGAAAAATAAATTTTAACTTTTTTTACTAACCATAAATAAACATAATAAAGTAAAATTTTGGGGTACTTATTTTAGCAATATCTTAAAAAAAGCACATGAAAAGAAGTCCAATGATTTTTATTAGCTTATAATAAAGGAGAAAAGGTGATCCGCAGGAGCACCAGAACCTTTTGCATATAAAAAATCCCTCCCGTTCGCTCATTTCCCACCCTTTCGCAAATGGCAGCTGCTTATCGTGCGCCGCTCCTCTGCTTATCGTGCTCCGCTCGCACGGCGAGCGATCGCGTCGCCGGGGCGCGGCCGCCTCCACGCGGTTCAGGCCTCGGCGATCCGTTCGCGTGCCGAGTTGGTCGCGCAGATTGGTTGAGGCCTCTCGGACGCCCGTCCTTCCCCTCGGTCTCCGTGGCAAGGAAGCGGAGGCGAAGGCAGCAGAGCGCCTGCGGCGCAGGCAGAGCTTTCTGCCGCTTCTCCGGCTCTCGTAAGCTTCCTTCCGACTTGAAAGTTGCAATCTTTGCTGCGTTCGTATGAATTCGAATTCATGTGGCCTATTTCTTGTAGAAAACAATAAGAAGTTACTGTTTCTTCTTTCTGTTCGATTTAATTATGTCATGGGTTTAAGTTGTGATTAGTTTCTTGTTGATTTGGGTGGAAAAGGAATGGGAGGATGGAAATGCAGAATAAAGTAGGGGACTTGTTGGCGGTATTAGAAGCCAAATGCATTGATACAGACATTTGGGGCTCTCAATGGATGACAGCATCCTGCATATTTTGTTGAATAAGATGAATTCCTCAAGGAGAGGGCGTTCAAACTGGGGGTTTGAAGACATTTGGCACCTAGGAACCTTCAATTTTAAGAAATCCGGAATCTGCAACTTCAAACCATCTACATTTCCCTGCAGTTGCACAAAACAAGTGGGTTCTGTAATGACAGAAAGAGCAGGCTGAATTGTGATGTAAGCTTAATAGCATGGTTTGATCATTTTAAAGTCAAGTGTAGGAGACTAGGCCTTGATGTGTTACAGGCGTTGTGGTTATTGTTTATAATTAACTAGCCGGTATCGGAGATTCAACAACAACAACAACAACAAAGTCTTATTCTACTAGGAGGGGTTGGAGATTCCATGCATTTAAATATTTTCTCTTACTGTCTGTTGAATATCTATAAGATTTCATTGACACGGGGAAAGTGTGAGGGAGGTGGGGATATCGTCTTTTGAAAATGTTTCTTCACGAGGAGGAAATTTTCGTGAAGAATTTGGAATTAATGTAACCACAATAGCTCTTTTGTATCAACAGAATTTGGAAATTCATGTGGGGAATGGGTATAAAAATTTACGAAACAGCTTTGGGTCCCGAGAGATATGCAAATCGCAAATTCTCGTAAGTTACCTACAGAGCCATGATCTAGCATTATTACCTGATACACCTTTGTGAAAAAACCCATGAAAATGGAGCATGTCCTTAAGAATTTTGATTCAGACGAGTTTCTATTAGATTCTTGAAACGTGGAAATATGTATTGTGGAAATCCTTGTTCATGTAGTTTATTGAACTACAAATGGCATCTAATTAATGTGACCACTCAGATTATGTAGCCTTTACAATCTAGTGGTAAACCAATAACTCATAAATGCCTTTAGTTGTATTTGATGACAATGATCATCTTTTCAATTATATGCTGACGAAAGATGCATGTGGTTCTTTTCCTGTAGGATTATATAAAATTTCAGCAACAACAACAATACAACAATAACAAAGCCTTATCCCACTAGGTGGGGTCGGCTACATGGATCATACGACGCCATTGCGCTCGTTGATTTATGTTCATGGATTATATAAAATTTCAGCATTTAGATAAATTGTTTATGCTCCTGATTATATTGTTTATTCTTCACTTATATGTTTGGGATATGCATATTAAGCTGTATTAATTCCCTGCTCTCTTGGTCGATTGCCCTCAGTTCTGGATTTTTATGTTTCGACAAAAATCTTTTAATTAAATATTATCTATAACTTGCTTCTGTTTTGGCCTTTTCATTGAAACTCTTCTAACCCAGAATTGTCTTGTTGTTGTTGGTTTCTTTACAGCTGAAGCAATCAGTGGCTCTGCATGGAATGCATCTGTTCTACAAAGTGACATACCTGTTCTTGTCGAGTTTTGGGCTTCATGGTGCGGACCCTGCCACATGGTGCACCGTATAGTTGATGAACTAGCTCGAGAATATGCCGGCAGAATCAAAATCTACAAACTGAACACTGATGAATACCCTCAGATAGCAAATGTTCATAGCATCGATAGGATTCCAACTGTTCTACTGTTTAAGAACGGGGAGAAGGCGGAGAGCTTAACCGGCACCCTCCCCAAATCAGCCTATGTGAGGGCCATTGAGAAATCCTTATCTAATTGAACAAAGACATCTGACGATAGAAGTCCGCAACCGATCGCCTGCTCGGTTTCCACCCTTAACTGCTGCATGGAGTTGGACAACTACATCACAGGAAAGGAGTTCTTTAACAAAGGCATCATTCTGTACATAGTTTATACTACTATACGTCTACATTTATGTCCAAAATGTGATTGGAGAAAGTATTGATGAATTCTCCTATTTACATTCAATGGGACATAGAACATTGTAATCTATGGAAACAAAAAACTCTTTTTTTTCTTTTCCTTGGAAGAGGAACGAAATATTGTATCTTATTAACAATACTATTTCTTGTCTGGAGAGGCCACAAACTGAAGGTAAATGCTTATTGTGGCACAATCAATAAAGAACTGTGGAATTTATAGCCTGATAAAAGCGTGCATCAGCAATTTTCATGATGGATTGAGGATTATATCATCTTGTTATACAACTGTGAAAGGATTGTCTTAATCTTCACGTCTTAATATATCAATTAATATTAATAATTAAGAGTGATATCGGATCGGATTGAATTTGGATTAAATTCGGACCTTACTTAAGATAAAAAAAATTTGAGTTGGGTTGAATCTTAAAAAGAGGGTTTGAGTTTTTTTTCTACTAAATTTTAATAAATTTGAGAATTAATATAAATTTAAAATAATAAAATAATAAGGATAACTAAAATAAAGAATATTAAGAATAATAAGTACGAAATGATTAAAAAAATTAAGAAATTTTATATAAAATAATTATTAATTATTAATATTCAAATTTTCGAATCAATTGAGGTATGAGTTATTTAATTATAAAACAAGTGTTATTCCCCCTAAACAATAAAATATGTTGACACGAGGAGGAACATATTTACTAGTTATATCATCTGCAATCGCTTGAATCTCAAGACGTTTCTCAAACCAATCATAGACTTTATTAAGATAGAGAGACTCCCCCTCCGAAAATCGTATATGAGAATTCCATCTCGTACAGCTCAAGCTGAAACACACAAATACTAATTTCAACGGATATGCAATAAAAAGTTCAGAACCTTTTATTGATTCGATTGGGAAGTCCAATGGCAAAAAGAAGAAGATCCATTAGCTCATTATGTAGTACGAATCAGTGAAATGAGAGAATCTATAAAAATTATTCAATAGGCTCTAGAGAGAATTTCCGGAGGACTCTATAAAAATTTGGAAGTTCGACGCTTTGATAGAAAAAAATTTCGAATGAAATAATTTGAATATAGATTTATTAGTAAAAATATTTCTCCGATTTTGAATTGTCGAAACAAGAACTTCACGTGAGAGAGTAGAATTGATGGCATATTTGCTCATATCCAACCCATAACTTTTTTTTATTGCGTCATATTTGCTCACTTTTTTAGTAGATTGGATCGATCAAATTCGTGATGCTCTCCTCTAATAATAAAAGCTTGGTAGGTGTTATGGATTTCAAAAGATGCCATTCCATTTCTAAATCATGTCTCGTGTTCGTGCGGCTTCTGTTTCTTTTTCCTTTTGTTAAAAAAGAATATTTGGACTATTTTTCGGCCGGTTAGTAAATGGGTTGGTGACGTTGGTTCATAGTCATTTTCAACTTTGTTTTTTATTTTTTAAAACGGAGGGGCCAACGTCAAATTTGCCCTTCTTAATAGTTAACGTTTACAGTAATTCTAATTCCTACTCATTTATTTAATTCCTAATAAGGTTAAAATCTTCATTTATTTTTTAGATTATATATTTTTTGCAGTTATATTTTTGCTGTAACGCCCCCAAATCAACACCCGCCACGTGGACAAGATGTGGACCTGGGGGTGCTACTTGACTTACTATGCAATG
The DNA here is from genome assembly GCA_001647135.1 of Pontederia paniculata. Taxonomy (NCBI): domain Eukaryota; kingdom Viridiplantae; phylum Streptophyta; class Magnoliopsida; order Commelinales; family Pontederiaceae; genus Pontederia; species Pontederia paniculata. Next base: position 78,578 of record LTAE01000563.1, read on the forward strand.
ACCCTTTGACTGGTCAACAAAATTTCAGAATAAATGTAAAGAAAAATGAACAAGGCTGAAATGACTAAAGGGTCCAATGGATAAAATGCGGAAGATAAATAAATAAGGAGTCTACATGTCTCTCAATAACAAAAGGTATAACATCCTGGCTAATAGTCATAAGACTCAGTAATCATAAAATGGAAAGACATAATGAAAAGGAGA
>LTAE01000564.1:4926-21885 GCA_001647135.1 Pontederia paniculata
GAAAAAAACTAAACTCTTAATCAACTGAACATTAAGGGCACGTTTGGAAAAGTTGTTTAACACTAAATAAAGGCAGTTGTACACTGCTTCGGAAAAAAAGGAAAGTTTGAGTGCGTTTGGGAGAACTTTTTCACATGACTTGCTTTATTGTACGTAAGTGTTTGGTGCAGAATTTTGTAAATGCTTTCTTCTACGGATTCAGTGAAAAATAGCTAATTTTGTTGCTTTTCTTGAAACCATTTTCTTCTCTCCTGTGCCTCACAACACTTTGGCTCAAAGCACCTCTGGTTTTTTCAAAAATTTTAAGATCTCTCAAACGCAGCCAAAGGTGCTGCTGTGGCAGCCTTGCTTTTAGAAATAGATAACTTGCTTTTTAAAATTGTTATGTTTGGTAAATTTTTTGTGGTTGCTATGGGCTAAAAATAGTTGTCCATCACAGTCAATTTTGAGCTTTCTTGTACAGTATGAAAATGATCATTTTCACTACAACATCAAATAAGAATTTTTTTTCCCTTGCCTTTCTTTTCTTCCCTTTAGCTCTTCTCTTTTACCTCATTTCCTTTTTCCCTTTCTACTTTTGGCTCTCTCTTTTGCCTCATTTCCTTTTTAAACTTTTCATTTATTTCTCACCTTTCCATTTTGTTCTTCTTCCACAAGATCACCCATGTTTCTTTCCATTTGGCCGTTACTATCATTTTGGTAAGTTTCTATTTTTTATCTTATAAGTTTATATATTTGTTGTCAAAAATTTTATGAAACTTCTTTTTTCTATAGATCTCTTAGTATTTGACTCTTCCTAGTAAGTTTCTGGTCCTTTATTTTAGTTTATTTAAGTTTATATTTGTTGTCTAAAATTTTATAAAATTTCTCTTTTCTACATGTCTCTTTCCATTTGTCTCTTCCTATCATTTTGATAAGCTTCTGATTTTCATTTTAATTTGTTTAAGTTTCTATATTTGTTATCTGAATTTCTTTTTACACAAATTTATCATAAGATAACGGATTATGATAGCAAAATTAATGGAAAATGGAATGTGTTAAGAGTGCTAATAAATTAGTTTGATGATTTTATATTAAAAACTTAAATGAGCACATGCATCTTATGTAGTCTCAAATTTTTCACATAATATTTAATAGTTATTAGTTGATAAGTGATCTTTAAATTATAAGTTCATGGATAAATTATTGAATTTTTTTACTTATGATTTTTTATGCAGTTTATAGAAGTGTTGCATATTGGTTTAATTTTATTAAGTTATCATATATTCCAACTCATAATTCAAAATCTTTTCAATTCTCTTTTGCAATATTGACATATGCATAAATCATGATCAAGACTCTTACCATGTAGTACATATTTAAAATTTGGAAAGTTGATCTAATCAAGTTATTATCTTCTCTAACATATTTATATATTTCTTTTTTTTTTGTATGTCCTTATATTATTATCTTAAGTTATATATATGTGACAAGAGCAATTTGGCGATACACATGATTTTTTTATAAATATTATCACACTTTTTTATGATATATATATATATATATATATATATATATATATATATCTGAAATACTTTCTTGACATAAATCTCTATTACTAGAAATATTTTTACTTCACACAATATATCTTTAGTAGTAATAATTAATTCTTCAGTTTTTTTACATCATATCAAATAGATGATTTTATTATCATTTTATGAATTTGACATCAGTCATTTTGGTCAACATATAACTAATTTTTTTATAAAAAAATATTTCAATCCAACTTATTTTCATTGTTAATGTACTAATATCAAATTCATTATTCTTTGAAATTATACTTTTAGATGTCTAAGAGAAAAGATCGTGATAAAATTGTTGAAGCCTAAACTCAAAATGATAAAGCATTATGGAATTCAGATCATATAAATATATTTTGTGACTTGTGCGTAAAAGAAATAAATAAAGGAAATTTTGAGGAAAGTACATTTACGTTACAAGAATGGAAGGCGATTTCAGATGGATTTAAAGAAGAAACTGGATTTGTCTTTACCCATAAGGAATTTAGAAATAAGTGGGATAGTTTGAAAAATGAATACAAGTTGTGGAGAGATTTGAATAATGGTTTCGTTGGTCTTGGTTGGAACTCGAGGAAGAAAATTATTGCCGCAACTGAAGAATGGTGGAAAGAAAAACTGCAAGTATGTATGAGGAGTTTTGATTGGAGACCAATTATAATTCTATTTTTTTAACTTACTAATATTTTATATTTTACTTTGTAGATTGTTCCAAAGGCAAAGAAATTTAAAAATAAAGGAATTAATCCTGAATTTGAAAGTAAATTTGAAAGAATGTTTGGAGATTATTATAGCAAGTTGTAGCAATGCTTGGGCACCTTCTTCAGGAGTATTGCCAACAAATTATGAATCCAACAATTTTGAACATATAGAAGATTTTGAACTATCTAAAGCTTTTGTTTAGATGATATGAATTTTGCAAATGATGTTTCAAGCAATGAAGAAGATCCAAATATTCTTGAATCCTCTACTACACCATCTCAGGTTAACATTGCAAACTCTCAAGATGCGTCCGAAAAGTTCAAAGCCAAAAAGAAAGGAAAAACAAAGGTTGGTGGAGCTGCAAAATTATCAAGCCATATTGAACGTATCTTGTGAGTATATTTAAAAATAAGACCAATAATGATACTTTGATCAAAAGGGATTTATCTGGATGTAGTATTTCAGAGATGGTGGCTCTATTAGGTGAGACGGAGAAAGTTGAACAAGGGGAAAGTTGTACATGTTTGTTGCAACACAATTTTTTTTTGTTAAAGAAAATAGAGAAGTGTTTATGGCTTTGTCATCTAATCTTAAACTTCAGTATCTTAAAAAGCAAACGTCTAAGATGGTTGGATTATCTTTTGACTAAAAAATTGTAAACTTTAAATGGTATCAGATTAAGTTCAATCTCGTATTTTGAGAGGGTGAAATGTGTGATCTTATTTTGTGAATATTTCATAATGATCTTTAAGTGTATAAAGCATCATATGTGTTATATTTTGTGAGGATGAAATAGTTAGCCATCAAACACTTTTATTTGTTGCATTTTGTGATAATGAAAACAATCTTGAAACTCTTATTATATCAATTGAATTGCATTTTGTTGTGCTTTAATTATCTATTTGTTGTGCTTTGAATTATCTATTTGTTGTGTTTCAATTAGAATATATATTTTTCTGAACATGTTCGTATTATACATATGTGCAAGAATTATGAAAAATAATCAAAGGAATGATAACTAATTTGATTCAGATAAGGATGAAATTGTGTCGTGTCTAATTTACAAGAAGATAATGCAATTGCATAGACTATTGTGACCCTTGTCGAAACATATCATGATAAGTATATTTACAAGGAACCATGCATGACTTCAAAACATTAAGATGGATCATGGTTAAATGAGATCATGAGAGGCCATCATAAACAAAATGTTTTAACATGTTTAGAATGGAAAAAAGAGTGTTCTATAATGTTATTACAAGAGTTAGAATCAAAATATGATCTTCAATATTCAATTAATATTTGTAGTGCTGGAAAGTTAGGAATGTTCTTATTTGTAGTGCCGGAAAGTTAGGAAAATGAGGATGTAGCAATAAAAATGTTCAAAAACATTTTCAACATTCGGGAGAGACAGCAAGTCGAAACTTTTATGAAATTCTTGAAAAGGTTCTTTATATGTCTACTCATATTATAGCATCATTTGATAAAGAATTCAAGTGTTTAAAAAAATACGCTATAATACAAAATACATGTCTCATTTGAAGGTATGATATTGTTATCTCTTTCTTATTTATTTTTTTTAATTTCACATTGTTTCTCATATCTTAAAATAGTTTTAGCATTTTTATTAATAATTATTCCATAAGATTGTATAGGGGCTATTGATGGAGTGCATGTACATGCTATTGTATCACAATATATTGGGCGTAAAGGTTATCCATCACATAATGTAATGGTTGTATGCAATTTTGATATGCAATTTATATTTATTTTAACTGAATTTTCAGATCAATATCATGATTCTTATATTTTGTCTAAGACCATCAATGATTCAATATATAACTTTCCTCACCCATCAAAAAGTATTAGTAATGATAAATTTTATGTCTTATTCTTATTCATCAAAATATAATATTATTCTTTTTGATTTATTTTCTCATAATATGTTTAAATTCATAGGTAAATATTATCTTGTCGACTTAATATATCCATATATTAACGAATATTTAAGACCTTATCAAGATTTGAGATATCACATACCTGATTTTCAAATTTGACAACCTAATGATTATAAAGAGAATTTTAATTACATATATTCATCGTTGAAAAGTGTAATTAAAAGAACTTTTGGTGTTTGAAAAAAAAACGAAAAATTTTGACATCTATGCTAAGTTATAATTTTAAAATTCAAAAAAATTATACTACACATAATTGCATTAAGAGAAAAGTTAACATTTAGATGGTGATTCTATAATAAAAGATTTGAAGTTTGACAATGAGATTAACCCTAATTTGATGAATGTGTAAACTAAATGAAATTTATATTTTAAATTTAACTACTTAAGTTGATGAATTTATTTTGATCATTTTGATATATTGTTATGTTTAAAATATTAATAATTTATTATTATTCTTTATAAATTATATTATGAAAAATATATTTTTTATTAAATATTATTATACATAAAAAAATTATAAAATAATTCATCATAATTTTATCATCTTATAATATTATGTCCAATTTGATCATTATACAATCACAGCGCGTCTCAAAGATGATTGTCACCAAACACCGTCTTCACAGCAAAGCTTACTGCATAGTCTTATCAAAGACCAGACAAAATTGAGCCTTAGAGCTACACTTCGAGCATCTTATAGCAAACTTTTTCTAAAACTATTTTTTTCATGTGAGAAAAAGCACAAAAATAACTATCATCTACAGCTATTTTTCAAAGAAAGCACTAATAAAAAGTTTCACCTCTAACATAAAGCAAGTTGTGCTATAAAAAAAGCTCCAATCCTACAGCTGCACCAAACGCACCCTAGACCCCAGTCCAACAGCTCCAGTTTAACAGTGCCATTTAATTTGCAATTAAAATGAGATAAACACAGGAAAGAGAATAAGAGATAGAGAGACTAAAAGTAGAAGAAATGGTATCAAAATACAGAAGACGAAACAAGAAAAACAAGTTGTCCTTAAATTCTTCTAAAACTAAAACAATTTATAGCTTCAAACAAGGAACTTGGATCAATCTATAATCTGGTGGCTCATATCTAATTATAAGCTCCTGTATAGTCAGGAAATTAATAAATTCCTACATACAGATGAAAAGTTTGGCAGGAAGTCCTTTTACTGGCGAGATTTTACTGGCGAGAGATCTAGAAAGAATTAAGAGATCCCAGGTAAGGCTTTTATTTTTTATAAATATTTCTGCACAGCTCTACTTCATGGCTTCTCTTGCATTCATTAACTGTCACCCTAACAGACTGAGGAATATGCACATATTTCTGACTTAAGGTCCTTTAGGTGAGTGCCACCAACAAATACCAGATTCATATAACTTTATTTTCTACCCAGTACTACCTGAAAAGGTGGAACAGGAGAAACATCCAATTGCCAAACTCAAAATTCAGTGCATATACACTATTTTACAAACTCCACATTTAATCTAAGAATTGCAGAGTACTGAAAAGATGAAAATTTGCAGTATCAAACGATTATGTTACCAACGAGGTCATGTATTTTCTAAATTCTAACATTCGCAGGCGACAACAAGAAACATCCAAACATAAGGAGAGTAACAACGACATACCCAAAGGAAAAAAGTAAGCACAGGCATGGCGAAAATTAGACCAAAATCAAATCTTTAATAGAAAGTATCACATAAATCAAGCAGGAACACTGCTTGCTACTGTCACGACAATGAACAGAAGAGCAACATTATATTGGAATTACTAAACCAGTAAAAGATCTAAAAGAGGAGCAACCTTTCAAGACTCGTTACAACTGAATTCACCTCAATCTCCACCGGCCTTCTGGTAGACGTATGTCAGGCCGCACTTGCCGCAGTAGTGACGGTCGAAGTGGTTGGCCATGAAGGTTCCCGCGCCGCACTCGGCGTTGGGGCACTCCTTGCGGAGGCGCGTGACCTTGCCGGAGTCGTCGACCTTGTAGAACTGGAGGACGGCGAGCTTGACCTTCTTCTTCTTGTGCTTGATCTTCTTGGGCTTGGTGAAGACCTTCTTCTTGCGCTTCTTGGCGCCGCCGCGGAGGCGGAGGACGAGGTGGAGGGTGGACTCCTTCTGGATGTTGTAGTCAGCAAGGGTGCGTCCGTCCTCGAGTTGCTTTCCGGCGAATATGAGACGCTGCTGGTCCGGCGGGATCCCTTCCTTGTCCTGAATCTTCGCCTTCACGTTGTCGATGGTGTCCGACGACTCCACCTCGAGGGTGATCGTCTTCCCCGTCAGCGTTTTCACGAAGATCTGCATCTTGCTGGTACCGGAGACGACTCCGGTGGGTTTCTAGGGTTTACGGCGGAGGCCGCCGACGGCGGGGGAGGAGGAGAAGCTGCGGCTGGAGTTAGGGTTTGCTTTTCGATGAGAATGAAGCATCTCGCGGGAAGTAGGGTTTTATACTTTGTGATGGATAAATCTCCATCGTTCGTTATTGGGCTGATATGGGCCTTTTCTTTCTTTTAAGCCCTTCTTTCATGGGTTCTAAATGGGTCAAGAAAGGCCTTCGGGATCAGGTCGACGATGATAAAAAACAAACACCAATAAGACCCTGTTTGGATCATAATGAAAATAAAATATAGGTTAAAAAAATTTCATATGGTTATATTTTTTTTAAAAAAATTTACATATTATTTTTTATTGAAATATATTCATACTACCATTTAAATTGACTAATGAATGATAATTTTTCAATATAAATGTAGACTCAAAATATGATCAAATAAAATTTAAATGATCAAATTCAAATTTAAATATAATCAAATATGGCAGTTATATATATGGTCAAAAGATTAAATCTTGGGTATGCCGTCAAATATGGAAGAAGGTGAGGAGCAATAAAAGAGACAATAAGAAAGAAAAAAAAAATAACACTTCAGGCTCATTTTTTTCATTAAAAAGATTCTGATTTCTAGGGATAATATCTCTTCATTTTTAGTATCAAAATAATTATTTTGATAAATTTTCAATTATAGAATGAGCTTTTTTTCATATAATATGAATGTATCCAAACAGGTCTTAAAAGGGAAACAAAACTTTTGAATGTGTCTAGGGAAAATATACTTGCATAAAAATATTTGTCATGACGATTTTTTTTTACTTTTTTTAGTAGTATTTTTCTATGATCAAGATATAATCCTGCATGTTATAGATTAAATTAAAAAATAATTTAATTTCTCAAAAATATGAAAAATGATATTTTGTCAAAAAATGTCTAGTTTGATTTAAGAATGATATGTTCCAGAAAAATAATTTCTTTTTAGTCGTGTTTGGTAATTGGATCGTTTGCTATTATCAAAACATTTTCTTACAGGTGAAGAATCATGCTGAATATATATCGAGGCCCTATTGAATAATTTTGTCAAAAGTTGCAAAGCTTTTTTAGAAAGATCTAAAAAAGCAGATTTAAGAAATGGTTTACAATGTATAACAGATCTATATAAAAAGCACAACAAAAAGTTTGGATGCACACTAAATAAATTGAATTCTAAAAAGTACAAGATTTTATATAATTATAATGAATAATTTAATTATTACAACAAAATTTGTATTTTCAAAATAATAAATATATAGATACTACATACATTTTATTATAATATAAAGTTGAGGTAACAAAATAAGGAACACAGCGATATGATAAAAAATATTTATATATGTGATCTATAAGATTTTTCTAATTTACTATTTTATATAATAACATAAAAGGTATTATAAACATTATAGCGAATTATAAATAAAAATTACTTTCCAATGTTATAAAGGACAGTCAATAATAAAGAAGTTATGTAAAGAACAAAGAAAGATGTTGGCATGGAAATGTAATAGTTATTGCAAAGAGCAATATGTGAAGAAAATCAAATAAAATAAAACGAGTAGAAGCTAGTAATTCATTTTACAATGCATAGGTGATAGGGCTCATTCAAAATTTAAAAAAAAATAAAAATAACATCCAAAAATCACTTTATATTATTTTATAAGGTCTTTGGAAAATATGAGTGATTCCAAAGATTTTTCATTATTTTTTTATGCATTCAAGGAAGGCCTGAATATATTTTTTAGGGAATCAAGGCCAAAGGCCAATATGCTGGTTGAACATATACTATTCTATTTTCCAATTGAAAGGACAACAATTTGTTGGGAGTTTTAGGCCCTGTTTAATTAGAGAATAAGATCAAGATTAAAATATTATTTCTTAATTTTTAATCAAATAACTTTTTTTTTATTTATGTGCCACGCTACAGTAATGACAACAATCAAACAAAAAGGTGAGAGCAAGTTATTCTTTTTTTGGATTGTCACCTCAGTGTTCGGGAAGCAGCGCCGATTCTCCAATCCATGCGGCGTTAATAGTTATGCGCACTAGCCAAGGGTTATAGTCTCGGCCCACCATTGAGCCGACTAATCTGGTGTCTGGCTATGGCAGGTGAGACTTCCACGAAAATTTTCTACGTTCACAAGGGTTCGAACTCGAGATCTCTGCTTAAGCGGGAAGGAGCCGCTAATCACTTCATCCCGACCTCATTAGTAGAGCAAGATATTCTTGCTCTAGGCAAGAGCTATTCTCAATGGATTAATATTGTTGGAGTAAGTGTTGGATTAAAAAAAATATTCTGTCAACAGTACAGAAGTAGCCAGACGAGGCCTAATAGATTAATGAAAAAAAAATACTATATATGACAAATGAATTCGGAATAGTGAAAGACTACTAGTGCTGAATATCTGTTGGCACATCCAAAGGAAAAAAAAATGAAAGAGCATGTAGGAAAATGATGCTGTAAGAAGTGACAATTACAAATTAAACAAATGAAAGAAATCAAACTTTAGTTGAGGAGATGCTACACAGATCATAGTTTAGTTAGCATTTGAGATAATAAATCAATAGCAATATCATATTTAAAATTCTGCTCTCTCATTTTACATAAGTATTTCGGATAAATCAAATGTAGGATTTAACTAATGCAGGACTTATAATATTTTTTTCTTTATGATTTAATACTAGTTATTGGTAATTACATGATTATGGTGATCATGAACAATTACTTATTATATTATTTTAATTAATTGTAGAGCATGTTTGGATCATGATTTTATGGATTTTTTTTAATTTCTAATTTAACTGATGCATGATTGACTCTCTAAAAAAATAGTTATCGATTTAAACCTATTATATAAATAATTATGGCAAAACAAAAGTATATAACATTTTTTTCCTAAGCAAGTTGTGGATAAGTCTCTTGAATATTTTCATGATATCAAATTATTAATTGGAATGATACTTAATTCGGATGATGAAGCATATGATTATTATAATTTATATGCTATTGGATTTTTTCAAAGTCATTTTTTTTATAAGGCAGACAATATTAGAAAATTTTTTAGTAAGATGCTTGTTTGTTCTAAGGAAGATCGTAAAAAAATTAATCAAAATATTGAAAATGAAGTCAAAAGAAGAAGACAAACACGAAATGATTGTAAGGTTCCTTTATTTATTAGTGAAAAAAATTGACGAAAAGTGGATTGTTAAAAGATTCAAGAAAGAATGTAGTTATTCATTAGTCACTCATTCAAAAGTACTATAATTATGTTCTCATAATAAATTATTTGATTTGGTCCATCATGATTACACTTCTAAAATATTTAGGTTGTCCATCAATTAGAAGTCAAGATTGCAAGAACTATTTGAAAGTAACAAAAAATAATACTCTCAATAATGAATGCATGGGTGTTATTGTTTATTTTGAAAAGAAACGAGATGATGATGCTGATTTTTATTTTAGATTAGAGTAGGATGAAATAAAATACTATAAGAAATGTCTTTTGGACTGACAGTTAACTTTTGATGATGTGATTTTTAACATAATATATAGAACCAACAAATTTTATATGTCGTTTGCACCATTCATAAATATTAATCATCATAGGTCATCTATTTGATATTGATTGTGCATTGTTGGCAGATGAAATATAAGAAACATGTAACATCATGGTCCAACACGAACCGTGTTAAGTTTCAATATAACTCGTGTAGGGGTGGCCGGATGGAAACCCAAATTTTATTAAATAAATAATATTAAGTTCGATATTAGCTAAATTGTAATATTTTAATTGAATTTGAATTATGGGATTAAGCTAAATAAGAGAGAAGTTTGAGTGAAATTAGACTTCGAAAAACCTCAGATAAAACTCTATAAATATATCTAGAAGGGAGGACCTCTCATTATTTCTCCCTCAAGGCTTCAACAATCGTATCATCTCTCACTCTTTTCTCTCTCTCCCACTAGGTGCTCAGCTAAGGAGTCTTTCTCTCTTTCTCTCTCATAGTTTCGTTTCTCTCTCTCTATCTTTTTCCTCTCCTAAGTCTATGCAAAACTTTTAAGAGAACATGAAGGAGATCTATAGCAGCATGGAGCAAGGGGGATAAGACAAAGATTAAAATAGAATGAACCCCGAAAAATCCTATAAGATTTGATATGTAAATAGATAAATCTCTTTAGATAAATATATCCATGTTAAATAAATTGCATGCTAAGATTTATGCTAGATAATGATTTTTAAAAGGAAGATTAAGATGCTTAATCTTAGTTTAATAGTCTAGATGAATAGTTTAAATTCGGCCTAGATTATTTAATGATTTTCTATGCATTGACGACATGCTAATAATTATTGTTCATCAACGATACACAGTCCACGCCCACCTTGGACATTATCTGTGTTCGTCAGCACAAACTCAAACACATCGCATTGTTCGCGAAACACGGACTGCGTCCACCAAGGACAAGACCCGTGTCATGACACCATGAAACCCTAAATTGTCGCATGTTTCGATGGACACAACCGACAAGCAAGACATGGCCTATGTCACATTGACACAGGACACATGTCCGGACAAGACGAAGTTAATAAAGTAAGAATCTTATAACATGGCACGATCTGAGATCGGATATACTCTATATCGACTGAGGAAGATGAATAGTGAAATCCTAGGTGTACTGTCGTGGAAAATGACCCTAGTTAGGATCAGACACTGTCCGTGTTATCCACGCGCCCCAACTATGTTTCGGATTATAATAACATTTAATGGATGTTTGATTAGACGCAATCCGTGTCGCAGTACGAACACGATCCGAAAAATAATGCGGGTCCTAAGAGGTTTATGACAATGTAATGAATTGAGAAAACACGGACAACGTCAACCTATGACATAACCCGCGTCATTTGCAATTTCAATATATGACGAGTATATTTTGTAACTCCCCAGATCTTTCCTTTTCTAAGATATCCATATAATCGAATTCAAATTCAAATTCTCTCAGATTTTATCTCCTCATATTTTATCTCCTCAAAGATATCTTCATAACTAGGAAATAAAAATAAGAATCCTAGTCATTTCAAAATTCAGAATTTATTTAAATATAAAGTATTCGGTTATTGTCCAATAAACTTGGACTCTTGGATTATAAATAACCCCTAGGGGTGGAGCCACAGACTTTCATTCAGAATTTTTGTGGCCGGCCCTAGGTAAGAGGATTCTTCCCCTCTCCTCCATGTTCATTCTTCTTCTTCTTTTTTCTGTCATCCCATGAATTTTATTCGGCCTAGGAGAGAAAGATCCTTCATCTCACCAAGCGGAACGCCGGAGAGGGCGTCCCAAAAAGATTAGGACAAACCCCAAGGTATGTTCCCAGACGGATTCTTAGTACATGAGATGTTGTAATAGATCTTGCATGTCTTCTTGGATTTTCCCCTCGCTTTTTCTAGAGATCTATGTTATATTTGTGAGGCATTGAAAGAGAAATTTTATCCTATAAAATAATTGTGATCGGATCTGAGAACCACCGAAACACGGCCCTGAAATCCGGCAAAAACGACCAGCAGCCCGGGTCAGGGAAGACGACCAGACACGATCCGCGTAGATCTGACACGGATCGCGTCATATGGATCCGACGCATGGCACGGCCGAGCGCGCCAGGCGCTGTGTACGCATGGCAATGTTGTACCGCCAGCGCGATGGACGACCGGCGGCGGAACATGCGCCAGGACATGATGCGTGCCTGGCGGCGGGGCAAGTGGCAAGGGCGTGGAGCACGATCAGCGGACGCAAGCGGCGCAACATGGACAACGTAGGTCAGACGCATGACGAGTGCGGGACATGATGCGACGGTGGCACCGTGCGCGACGAACAACAGTGAGCGCGGTCGACGGACACGGGCCGCAGCGGACAACACGGTACGCGCAAGACAACGGCAGGGCGCGATCTGGAACGACGGCGGTGCAGGGTGCGCTGCAGCGGCGATGAGCACGGCGAACGACAGGTACGACGCGGGACCCGAACGCGGAACGTGTTGGACTGGCGCAAAGCGCGTAGGGCTGACATAGAGTGCGGCCACCGGACATGGACTTGGCGTGCGGCACGAAGTATGGACAAAACTAACAAGATGGACGAAAACCTAGGCAGCACACAGACCGTGTTACCATGACGCAGTTCGTGTTGTCCCGATTGGACACACGGGCCGTATCTTGACTACACGACCCGCTTTCCCAGAAACTTCAATCCTTGATTTAAACCTAATGATCTCGTTGAGGTAAAGGTGCAAGATATTAATAACACAAGTAGGACGCCGACCATTATTTAGGAGTCGTCATAGTTAATTATATAGGGCGGGTAGCGTGGTTGCTATCTGGTTCTTGTTGTTCAGCCTGCTCCCGCCGTTCAACGAAGAGAATCACGTGCATCCTTTCCTTTTTGGGCATTAACTGTGGTACTGCACCACCACTGGTAGTCGCCGTACCTGAAAGACTCATGGGCGATTAATTAATTTACTTCAAAGTCACGTGAACACATTAATAAGATAAGATCCAAGATTGCTAAAGAAATTCATATTAAAGTACTTACACTAATGCAAAGTTTCATATATCTTATTTATGTCCTGATGCTGTGCCAGGGCAGAGACATAATCCTAATGTTGTTCCACGATATGTTGACACTATCTATGTTCTGATGTTGTTCCAGAACATGATCCTGATGATGTTCCAGGATATTATCATTCCCTGATGTTGTTCCATGGTAGTTTTATTTCTGAATAATGATAGCTCTACCTGATGTTGTTCTAGGAGAGTATGACTTTAACCTTATATTTAGAGCAGACTTAGATTATGTTATCTACTGTTATGACCATTAACCAGAGTAGAAAAGCTTGACTAAATGCCATCTTCATGTCAATATCTAATTACTTATTTTATGTACTTGTTGCCTTACATACTAAGCGTTTTATGCTCATGGGATATTATTTCTCCTGTGTTGAATCCCAAAGGTAATTAGGCTGTGGTGGATTCCTGCTGCTGGTGGTGTGTGTGACAGCTGATGCTCGTGGTGGATACTATCTGCACATGGATGAGCCTTTGAGTCTTATTTATCATTATGTCTCTTTATTGTTCAGTTTATTGAGTTGTATGGCTACCAGCCAGGATATTGCACTCCTTATTGTTGAGAGACATGTAGACTCCTTATCTGTTTATTTTCCGCATTTTATCCATTGGACCATTTAGTAATCCCAATTTTGTTTCTTTTCCCTATATTATTCCGCAATTTTTTATTGACTAGTCAAAAGTTTAGAGCATTAAGTCAATAGAGTAGCGTCTCAGGTCCACATCTTGGCCACGTGACGGGGTGCGAATTTGGGGGCGTTACATATTCATCGCCGAACACGAGCCTAATATGACCCGTGTTGACTTATGCTAAAATGATATTTTACTATTTCAAATGAAAGTTTTTTAATTGTTAAGGATTAATTATGTGGACAAGATAAATGACCACCATGCTTCATCTAAATTAAATGATGAGATCGTTATATATTGTTAAAGTTTGGGAATGCAATATTTTAAAGATAAGACGAGTAAGATAGCTATCACATTGTTTCTGTTGTTTGGCTTCTTTCCGCCCTATAACGAAAAGTTTTCTCAACATCCTCATTTGTTATGACTTGTGCACCCTCATTGACATATTGACGAGATCTTCAAAACTCATGAGTTCAAGTCAACAAATGAATCATCAAAGTCACTAATAAAATAAGTCAAGGATAACAAAAATAACTATTTTATCTAATTATTGCATTGTTATAATGCATTAAATGATTTAGAGTTAATGATGATTGATTGAAGATGATGACTAATTGATGAAAGATAAAGTATGATAGACTAATGAAAGTTAAAGCATTAATGAAAGTATGATGATTGATTATGTGGAGTAATTAATGTTTGACCTCTATCACAACTTACTCCTTAAGTAAAGAAAATATACAAAGAGTAATTTATGTTTGACTCTTAATATTATCTTACTCATTATGCAAAGTAAATATGTTCGACGTGATTGATGTTTGACTATCTATCGTACCTCATTTCTAGTGTAAGAAAGTAAACATAAAGATGATAAAAATTAAGTAAAGAATAAAAAATTATGATAAATAATTAATTAATATTTTGATCATATCATTAGTTTATTTCTATATTTGTTTATCATGTTATGTTTATTTATTATTGTCTTAAATTACTAGACGTTATAGCTCATGGTGAATTTATTTTTCCATGTATTACATCCTGCAAGTGAATGATCCGCACTTGTGGTGTATGTGATGATCGATGCTCGTGATGACTGAAGTTGCACGACTTAATGATCCTTACTTCCTTAGTTTCTCATGTCTTAACCTTTTTTATTGAATTGTATTAGTTACTTTTGAGATATTTTATATATGATATAAGACTTTCGCATATTTATATTATGAAAGTTAGATTTTAAAAGTTTTAGAAGTTATATTTATTCAAAGAATTAATAATAAAGTCAACTTATAATATGATATATAGTACTTTGACGAGCGTATTATGTCATGTGGCATGTTGTACTTCTAGAGGCGTTACAAAATATTCATATGATTGTTTGCATGAAAGGAAAATATCTTATGTGTATTATTACGGATATTGTGATGGGAAATAAATCTATAAAGTATTTCCTCACACGTGATAGCAATTTTGTATTTGGCATATAAAAATTACTAATTAACATAAAAAATTGTCTAGACATGTCAATTCATGAGAAATTTTAAGACGTAAATTTATAATTCAAAGAGCACTGAGAAATTCAAAGAAACGAGACATTGAAGCAAACTTTAAACATTGGAGATGGTAATTAGACAAAATATGTGTTCAATAACTCACTTTTGGATGCCTATATATTTTAGTGATATGATATCTTTTCTATAGGCATGTCTTCGTCAAGCATATAGTATTAAGGCTGCAGAAAGTATTAATATTTTTTTATGGTTTTGTCAATTGTCATACTTTCATTTTATGTTTCAATACGATTAAGCCGAGGAACATAAAGATTTTAAAAACTTTAACTCTATAATTGCTTTAACCTCGTTTCATCTTCTTGAAAAAAAATGAGGGAACAACATATACGAGATCAATGACTTTTATGCACGAAAGAACATTGTGCAATATAACAACCAAAAAACTACTTAAGTGAATTATTCTTGCAAAAAAAATTGAACAATATCTAATTTTATGTGTTCATCATTTTAATTGTGTTCAATAAGAAAGGAATTTCCAATATACCTAAGCAATATGCGATTGACCATTGGATAATAAATGCTCGATATTCAAAACTAAGTGTAATTCATAATAATGTTGCATCAAACTTTTGAAGTTAGCAATTCTAAACATGCTTGTTGGACTAATATTCATATTTCTACAACAAATTAGTCATAATTCCCAAGAATTGTTGGCCATCATCCATTTTGTGTAAAATCAAGCTAGATCCTAAAAAAATGAAAAAAAGAATTAAATCAGGTCTGAAATTTCTACTCACCTCACAGACCAGTGGTAAGTTTGCATGCATGTCCATTATAAGACTGCTTGATACCGTTACGGCAATGAACAAAAACTAAAATCTATTCATGTTTTTAATTTTTTAGGTATGGACCTCACAACATTTAGTTTCGGAACAAGAAAAAAATGAGAACATGAAACGATCGGTCCGAGTGAATTAAGTACATAGGAGTGGATAGTAAATTGTCAAACCTTATTCCGGAAACAAGACCATTATAACCAAAATAATAAATATATATCTGAGCTTCCAAAAATTTTCTCAAAAGTTTCCTCCTAACTTATTTTCGAAGACCGAAATCAGCAAAGAAAAATGAACTCTAACCGAACTCCACTCCAACAGCACCAGATTAGTAGGTCCTTCAGTTTGCAATTAAAATGAGATAAACTTAGGAACAAGAATAAGAGATAGGGGGATTAAATAGAGAAGAAATGGTATCAAAATATAGAAGACAAAACAGGGAAAACAAGTTGTTCTAAAATTCGTCTAAAACTAAAACAATTTCTAGCTTCCAACAAGGAACTTGGATCAATTTATAGTCCGGTGGCTCATATCTAATTACAAGCTCCAGTTAGTCAAGAAATTATAAGTTCCTACATACAGATGAAAAGTTTTGCAGGAAATCCTTCTACTGGTGAGAGCTCTAAAAAGATTTAGATCCCAGGTAAGGCTTTCATTTTTCACATCAATATTTCAGCACAGCTCTACTGCATCATTTCTCTTGCATTCAATAACTCTCTCTCTCTCTCTCTCTCTCTCTCTCTCTCTCTCTCTCTCTCTCTCTCTCCCCCACACACACACACACACACC
>LTAE01000564.1:21984-76980 GCA_001647135.1 Pontederia paniculata
AGGACGGCGAGCTTGACCTTCTTCTTCTTGTGCTTGATCTTCTTGGGCTTGGTGAAGACCTTCTTCTTGCGCTTCTTGGCGCCGCCGCGGAGGCGGAGGACGAGGTGGAGTGTGGACTCCTTCTGGATGTTGTAGTCAGCAAGGGTGCGTCCGTCCTCGAGTTGCTTTCCCGCGAATATGAGACGCTGCTGGTCCGGCGGGATCCCTTCCTTGTCCTGAATCTTCGCCTTCACGTTGTCGATGGTGTCCGACGACTCCACCTCGAGGGTGATCGTCTTCCCCGTCAGGGTCTTCACGAAGATCTGCATCTTTGTTGCGCCGGAGACGATTCCGATTGGTTTCTAGGGTTTACGGCGGAGTCCGCCAACGGCGGGAGAGGAGGAGAAGTTGCGGCTGGAATTAGGGTTTGCTTTTGGATGAGACGCGTATGTATAAAAAAAAAACATCTCGCGGTAAGTAGAATTTTATACTCTATGATGGATAAATCTTCATCGTTCATTATTGGGCTGAAATGTTAATGACATGGACCTTTTCTTTCTTTTGCCCTTTTTTTATGGGCTCTTGATGGGTCAAGAAGTTGGCAAGAATGGCCTTATGGGGATCTGCTCGACGACTGAAAAAACTTACACCAATAAAAGGGAAACCAAAGTTTTGAATTTTACTAGGGAAAATATTTTTACGTAAAAATATTTGTTATGACGAAAATTTTTCAGTTTCTTTTTCAGTGATAATATTTTACTTTAAGATAAGGGCCTGTTTGAGAACTTTGTAAAAATTTTCGACGTTTTAAAAAATTATAGTAAAACACTTTTTTAAAAGTGTCTTACAACAGTATTTTTTTTCAACGTAAAAATATTCTAAATTTTTTAAATACGTTGTAACTTCAAAAGGATAAAAGAGAAAAAGAAGAAAAAAAAATGGAGGTAAAAGTAGATAATTATTTTACGATATTTTTTATCTATTACGTTGTATTTTCATCCGATAAATATTGGAGTCAAACACATATTTGCAAAAAAAATTCGTCAATAAAAATATTACGACGTAAATATTTCAGAATGACTGTGCATCCAAACATATCCTAAGTAAAAAGAGTTAAATTTAATTTCTCAAAAATATTAAAAGGATATTTTGTCAAAAGATTTCTCTAGTTGATTTGTTTTAAGAATTATATGTTCCAGAAAATAATTTCTTAGGCCCTGTTTGAATAATTTTGTAAAAAATTGTAAAGTTTTTTAAAAACATGTAAAGCATAATTAAAAAATGATTTACATTGTAAAATAGATCTATATAAAAAGACAAAGTGCTTGGATGCACACTAAATACATCGAGTTTTAAAAAATTAAAAGATTTTATATAATTAAACTGTATAATTTAATTATTATGAACAAAATTTGAATTTTCAAAATAATAAAAAAATGATACTACATACATTTTATTATAATATAAAGTTGACATAACAAAATAAAGAACATTGCGTTAAACAACTTATTTATATGTGATATATAAGATTTTTTATTTTATTTTTTATATAATAGCATAAAAATATTATAAATATTATAGCAAATTATAGATAAAAAATTACTTTCCCGTTTCAATGTTATAAAGGCTTATGCAAAGAACAAACAAAAATGTTGGCATGGCAAATTTAATAACTAATTATTCCAAAGAGCAACAAATGTCAAGCC
This sequence comes from Pontederia paniculata, assembly GCA_001647135.1. Lineage (NCBI taxonomy): Eukaryota > Viridiplantae > Streptophyta > Magnoliopsida > Commelinales > Pontederiaceae > Pontederia > Pontederia paniculata. The sequence goes on from LTAE01000564.1 coordinate 23,670, forward strand.
TCAAGCCTCAAATGTTGTTAACGTGAAGAAATACAAAAAAATTAAAATGAAACGAGTAGAAGCTAACAATTCACTTACAGTTTATAAGGCTGAGAACTTAAAAAATAACATCCAAACACCATTTTATAGTATTTGTTGAAGTCTGCTAAAAACTTCTATTTTGAGCGATTCCAAATATCTTCTGCTATTTTTTCTATGCATCAAATACAAGGCCTGAATATATTTTCTAGGTGATCAAGGCCAAAGGCCAATATACTCGTGCAACATACTTGCACACTGTTTCTATCTTCAAATTAAAAAGTAGGGCAACGATTTGTTAAGAGCTTAACTGATTACTGAAAAGATACTATATATGACCAATGAATACGGAATAGTGAAAGACTCCTAGTGTTGAATATCTGTGCCAAATACAAATTAAACAAATGAAAGATAGCATGTAGGTGCTGTAAGAAGTGTCAAATACAAATTAAACAAATGAAAGAAATCATACTTCAGTGAAGGAGATGCTACACAGATCATAATTTCAAATATTATACATATGAACAGATAAAACAACAGTAAACTCTGGGGACACCTTACGTTGTGTCTTGGGAAGTATATCTTCCCGCCCCTCCATGCTTTCAAGAGTGAACTTGAAAGAACTGTGCGTAGTCTGGAAACTGAGACAAAGTTTGTTGGATCAAGGGGGGAGGTAATGCACCTCCACCTACCAAAACATGGTGGTATTTTTCCAGCAGGGAAAACACGACTCTTTGCGAGTCAACTTCTTCGAAGGGACCTGCAATACATACAGATGAACCATAAATGCACATATCTTGTTCAAATTCAAGTCATTTATCGGTACATAATTTCATATTCATATACGATGATGTGGAAGCACAATAACTTAAAGAATTAAATGAAGACAACATTATGTCTGAAACAATTGTTGAAAATGATGTTTAAGGCTTGGAGAACTTGGAATAGAAAGATGAAAAAGAAAATATCAAGTAAAGAACGCAGTGCTGCAGAATGTAGACAGTAAACATCATTTGTTGCATGTTGGTTATGTTCTGGCTTTATCTATATTGGTTTGGAAATTATCAAGCAATATGTTGAGCTCAAAATCAGAAAAAGCTCCTGCAATAAATGAAATATCTCAGGAAACAAAGTCTTACCCAATCTAATATCTAGTGATCCCACATCTACATCTCCTTCCTCGACGATGTCGCTCAACTCATCTGCTGCTTTAGCATATCTATCCAAGAATTCTTCTTCTGTCTCTTCACGCTCATCATCCTCAGAATCCTAGTGAAATAACATAACATTTATGTTAAGCAATCTACTGCACAGTTGAATTCTACATGCATGAATGTCTCCAAATTCCTAGTTTTCACATTGGAAAATGAAAGATTATTACATGATAACAAATTCATTGATCTGCAATGCATATGCCCATCATATATGTTTAGTGCATTTTTCATATACCTCATCATCTTCTTCTTCTTCATCCTCATCTGTTTCTTCATCATCACACTCTTCCTCGTCATTGTCATTTTCATCTTCAAGATTCTCTAATCTTATGCATGACTCCAGAAGTGAGACAAAGCAATCAACAAGCTCCTTGGTACAACCAGTATTTGAAAGGGAGCTAACAAGTCGCTCAACCAATTTCGCCAAAGTTATAACTGCATGGTGTTCCAAATATAAATTACAACTAATGCATTCACTTAAGAAAGAAAATAACAGATGCCTCCATAAAGTCAGCCATACTATATCTAAGCTAACTCACCAGCTAACTTGATCTCAGATTCAGATGAAAGTCCAGGCTCAAAAGAGCTGGATGCGACACGTGCCAATGCAGATGCAAAAGTAGTAAAACCATTCTTTTCATCTGTATCTAGGAATTTCTCAATGTTTTCTGGATATAGAATATAACATGATGAAATAGCCAGCAAAATGGGTTTCCACAGCCCAGCAGGCTCATCATGCATATCCTTAAAACGAGAAAATGCTGCCCCAACGAATTTGGCTGCAATCAACTGTTTGACACCCTCGGTTTCAAATGAGAAATGTGGAACGTGCAGCAAAGTGTGCACACATGAACAGGCCCTCCATGTGGCAGATGGATATGCAGCAATGCCCTCAGCAACAAAAGTAGAGATGTCTTCCACAATGGAAGTTGCTGAACCAGGAAAAGAATGATGAGGAAGTCTTCTTGTGAAGAAAAATGTTAAATTGCATCTTTCATGTAGATTGGCAGTTTCTTGTATGCAGTCAAATATTGCTAAATCCTCCATCTCCTCCCAAGCATGCCAGTCAGCTATCAGGGCAGCCCATACTGATAATAATTCTTTGATTTTTAGTTCTTCAAATTCACCAGCGGTAGTAACAGATAGCATTATCAATTTAAGCAATGTTGAAGCATCATCTATACATGATGGAGGTGGTGAATCTATAGAATCTGCCGGGCCCTGGTAAGCAAAATGTAAATATAGATAAGAACTTTGATTTCATATCACCTTTTAATAATTTTTTAATGGTGAGTTTAGAAGATTCAAGAATGCAGTTACAAACAATTAAGTCTTACAAGTCAGTATCAGAATTTAATTAGGTTTGGTCTATGTTTCTTACAGGCTCAAGTTGTAATGCTGATCTAGAATTACAGAAGTCACTAGTATGTCCACTTACAACTGAATCCATAGGAAAGAGCCAAGCCTGTTGCAACAAAGTTGAACATGTCCTAGCGATGATATTATGAGCAGATTTCCATTCCTTGTATTCTTTATTCTGGCCCTCTTCTGGCATAGAGGCCTCCCAGGTCTGAACAATGGCTGCTAAGGAAGCAAAGCCTCTCTCAACTACCTAAAATGACACAGAAGGTGTTCGTCTTTATTTGAAACAACATTACTGAAATCATTTCTAAAAGTACAGCAGATGAGAAGCCAACATAGTGAACTAAGTCTATTTTACTGTAGTTAGTTGCAGCATGAATGACTCACAAATAAGTGAGCAGTATATTTGCAATGCACTTGACAATATCATACATTTGAGAAAACAAAATTAAGTTTTTCATAATAACATTTGAAGGCCTCCAGAGGAGTGATATCCTCCAAAAAAGAATAAACTAATAGTTTGTATCCCAATTTTGTCAATAACTCAGCTATAACATTAACCAACCTACAAACATGTCAGCAAAGGACAACTCTTTGACATGGACAAATGTCAAATTCCAGCTTCTACATCCCCTTCTAAGCTGTAAATATCACGTTTGTATTCTTATTAGCAAGCATATGTGATTTATATCTTGATGCATTTAGTGTTTTATTTCACTAAAGAGAACAAACTCAAAGTTAAATAGCTTGATGTTATTTTGGCTTCCGATTGATAGCTCTAGGATATGCCTATAGCTTCTAGCTATCAATAAATTAGTTTGACACCAAAGAGTTTTCATGTGGCAACAAGATAGAAGTTATTTAGTTGTCTGGCTCATTCCATTTGGCTTTTGGGTATCACCAGCATAAATAATTAATCTTCTGGAATCTATGTTACTTGTTAAGTTGCATGTTGTGAGATGAGTAACGGTTACTTAAATTGAAGAAATAATTTCTCATACAACACACTGCATAGAGTGAGAATCTTTTTGAAGTTTGTTTCTTTCTTGCATATGATAAATATAAGCTTTACGTAACCTCTATGTATGGTTCTGAAAAGATAAATAATTTCTTAGGGAAAGAGCTTCACAAGTCAGAACTGCTTTAAGCCCATAGTATTTTCTTAACTTAGTCAAGAAATACATCTTAATAAAAAAAAGGTTAATTGATTCTAGAACAGAATTAAAAACAGAAGAAAACTCATGTGTTGGATCTGATGTACAGAAGAGTCCAAGACCATGATATAAAGTATTCATATTACCTGGGGCCAAGTCTCTGGATATGATGGCAAGTGTTTTGAAATTGCACCAGCAATGCTGGAGACAAGCATAGGAATACATGTAGCAACATTGTCTTGCCCAGCCTCCACCACAGTGCCTAGAAGCTGAAACAAAAGAGACGATTCATTTTCATCTCCAGTGCCAATAAAGTTAACCAGGACTTCCAAGAGAGAGAACCAATCAGGTGGATTGTACTCGTTCTGCAGAATTATAAGAGAAAAAACAGAAAAAAAGAAAGTAAGATTATAAAATTTGTTGCAATAAATTGGTCCAAACTCAAATACATTTTTTCTTACTTCAAGAAGTTCTGCAATGGCACCAGCTGCAGATGAACGAACTGGGTAGAAATTCATACCTCCAACCGCGGGCATCGTCAATGACCTGATCAATGAATTATAAACATCTGAATTGATAGCCTACAACAAAAGTGAGCTGCTGTTAGTGACTACAGCTATCCATTTGAAACTTGAAGATACTGTGTGATGTGATACTGAAATGTATAAACAATGCATCCATCATGAAACTTTTTGCTCTATGTAACCATATACTGGATACACATGAAATTCTAAAGAAAGTCTACTGCAGAGATTATTCAAATACAAACATAAGACCTCTTAACCATATCTTACTACTTTTGTATAAGAAAAATCAAAGTACAAGAACAAGCAAGTAACACATATCAAAATGTGATATGTATGACACACCGCTATATGAAAAAAAAATACCTCAGGAAGGCAAGAGGCGAGTTGCCCTAGTACCCAATTTGCTGTGGCAACTAAATGTGGCACCAATGGGCATGATGAATATAGTGGAAGCACACGATTTTGAACTAAAGTGGTTGTGTACTGGGAATTTCTCTCAATCAGAAACTGCACCATAAACATTTCAAACATTGAAAGTCAATATCCTCTGACTTGCTCAGAAAAAAGTGAGGTAGGAAACAAAACCACATCTCACATCCTGAAGGCCTCCATATGCCATCAAAACGCCGTAATAACTGCCACAGGATACACAAAACAAAACTAATAGTTTAAGACTAGGATAATATAAATCAAAAGAAGCACAACATCTTTTTTGGTACTTAAGGGGCAAAGAAGCACAACACTCTAATATGTTGTGAAACCATGTACTCACTTGTTCAATGTCTTAGATAATGCCTTCTCTTCATGACAAGGGATGGGAAACTTGGACAAGAATGGTAAAACAAGTAGTTCCCCTATAGAACTCTGTTGCTGCTTTCCTTTATTTTTCTCCAATTTCTTACGTTTAGAAGTTGCAATTGCAACTGGTGGACCCTGCGAGCATAATTAGCCAGGATAACATGACAGATGAAGTAAAAATAAAATGACAGATATCCTGAACATGAAAGGGAATGTCCCGAAAGGTGATGTTGTTCAACAGAAGGATACTGAAGTGACTTGCTTTACAGTCGATAGGACTGCACAAGTTAAACTAACAAAATATATATGAGGTCTTCACTTAGACAATTAGATCAAGCATATATTAAGTAGAGTGACTAATGATTACCAAATTTGTCATTTCCGTCATGATACATTTGGGCAGCACTAGAGCTGCATAACAAGCTTAAAACCAGAACCAAGGATTGTTGGAAACATAATAGGAAGGGCTCCCTACTGATTGTGTGTGCATTCTAATATTTCTATAAATTCTAAAACTGCCAATATGACACAGGGATACAATTGGTCAACCTCACCCAGGATTGCCGCCATCTGGATCGTTATGTGTCAGTTTAGAAACTTCGACATGCCAATAAGCATAACTATTTTACACTCTTTGACAGACTAGTGAGTCTTGACATCCAAAGCACAAGGAAGCATAAAGAAGAATTTCAAAAACATCCAGTTTCCATATTATTTGATAAAATAATCAACATGACTAACAGTAAAACTATGGTTAAGGAAGCAGTTGACAGTTTGGGAGTATATTTAAGAAAATTATTAAGTTTTGACATTTCAATAGTACCCAAAATTAAGTGATGAAATAATATTCAAGTTAAACCAATTGCTTGGAGGAAGATTGAAATAAAAAAACTAGTTGACCTTACATACAGGATTCTCAAGGAACTTCTTTATAAAATTTAGACGATATTAACTACCTTTGACATCGCAATAACACCAAGGAGATTAATGGCACTTTTCCTAGCTGTAAACAAGTCTTCAGCCCACCCCGAAATTTCGTCCTGCAAAGGAAATGAGTTGAGTTCATTTGTCTTATGTAGGCATAACACAAAATATAGTAAAAAAATGTGCATGCATAAGATAGTTGCAGTTTAATGCCATACAAGGTCAGATGGAAGATTTTTTCTTATGTATTCATCGGTATCTTCATCCCATTCATCCAGATCCTGTAGAAAAAAAACAGGTTTAAGGAAAAAAATATATGTATATGTATCCATATGCTTCAAATAAAGTTCAACAATTGTGCTCGAATGTTCTTTCTATGATTCATTTCAATTTAATACTAATATTAAATTATTAGCCATTAAGAAATTGAACTGTGTTCTTGAGTTAGCATATATGTTGATATTTAATTTCTTTTTAAACTCAATAGCTTTCAGAATTTTCTAAGGAAACCTAGGATAAGAATATCTAATCATGAAGAATGTGAAATCAACCTACCTAAGGATCCCGCATGATTGCCTCTCCAAAACACATATCATGTAATATATTGTGAAAAGAGAGGTGAACCCACCTTCTGATTAAAAATTAATGCTGGGAAGATTGCAGAATCCAGAAGGGATGAAAAATGTGGTGAAACAATTCTCCAGCCCTGTGGAAGCCATACATTATGAGATGCAATGAAGAAACTGGAAAATATACAGTGAAAACAATGAACATGTCAAATATAGCACTAGTGTAGAAGATGGACTTTATTAGGCACTCAACAAATTATGCAACACTTTGCACATAAAGCTTTATCCAAATAAAGGAGCAGAAAGTTAATTATTCTTACTTTCAAATTCTAGTTTATAAACATAACAAGATGAGTGAAAGAGAAATCTTTTAGAAATTTGTGTAGATGAGCTGTCTAGGAAGAACTTACTGGTCCTGTTTGCAGCACATGTGCAATTACATCAAAAGCCAAAGAAATAACCCTCTCTGACAAAGAATCCAGCTTCTGCAAAGTTTTCAGAAATGTTAGAATATGAAAATGTTGGATAATTATGTTGATTTCCAACAAAAATATCCTGCTTATTCCATGAGCTACATAGGCAGGAATCGAACATGCACAGATTGACAAATAAATGAATGGACCTTTACAAGGATCCAGAACATAGTAAATTAGCTAGACCATGTACCTATCAACAATGATGAGGCACAAAACTTACGCTTATATTTGTGCTTTGCTTGGCTAGCTTGGAAGCACAACTCACAATACTTGGCAACAACCTGAGAGATTAAACATGGTAAGTAACCTCACAAATCCATATTTAATTAGCATGTAAATATTAGAGTTACTTGTCAGCATGCTTCCAATGGCGAGTGACCAAAGCACAAAAGATCTGCAAACTTCTCTTGGCAATCTTCAGTTTTAGCATGTCTTCATCTTTTGAATCACCTTCTAAATTCAATGAGTCTAGCATCCGGAACAAATCATGACAATAAGGGGACAAAACCTGGCTCAATGCAGATGGCATATATGACCTTACCTACACAAAAGTAATCTATGAGTACCAGAAGGGAAATTTTACATGGCCATATTGACTAAGAAGGTTATGCTTCTATTCAAAAAAACAAAAGGTTATGCAACCATACTATTTTATAAACAAAAAAAATGAGGAACAGGAACTCTTCAATATTTCTAAAAGACAACAATTTAAGTTCATGATTTAACAACATTAGATCGTGAGAAATCAATATTCCTTTTAAAAAAACAGAAATAAATACTTTGCCAACATTGCGTGAATCAGTAATTACCATGTAACTGAAAACTGTCATGTACATCCTAGATGTATGTCATGCACTGCATTGCCGAAGCACTCCTAAGAGTTTCTATGCAAATGTTGATATTTTGGCAACAGTACATGCACACAAGAATGTCTATTCGTGCTGCATATCAAATATGAAGTCAGTAGAGAACAATTGATGTACTATGGTTTCTGTTTTTTTTTAATACACATTCTGTTTTCTTTAAGGTATAACATCCATGATAGTTGAATAGTTTATGCCCAGGTAGGAAGATTTAATCTAAGATATTATATTAGCAACTGAAAATACTCTGTTGTTTGGTAAATTTCTTGAACCACATATAATGATTCACTATATGAAGCATGATATAAAAAGATACAAAACTTCTCAATCACTTGAATTCTGGTAATATTTGGCAGAAAACTTACAGTAAAATAAATGCACTTGCAAATTATTAGAAGACTTTGCTCATATTGGTGTATGAATTGATCTTCTAATGATAAAACCTGCTATCCAACACAACACATAGGATCAAAATCAAGCTCAAACTTGATGAACCCAAGACCAGGAAAAGGATGTGTAACATAAAATAACCTTATTAACAAATTCATGTGTTGATACTTGTAAAGGTACGAGAATGTCTTTTGCTATTAGTTCCAGCTGTGATGGCACACATTCCTTTCGAACTTCAGGATTCAAAAAGTACTGCACGGTAACAATGTGATTATTGAATAATCATATAATAAAACTAAAACTAAAAATATAAAAGATAGCTATATTCCTACAACCTTAACCTTTATGAAACATGGTTAGTTCAAATTTTGACATGGGTATTAGAGCAGGTTTAAGGTATAAAGGGTTTGGATTTTAGGAAGGTCTGAATTAAAAACAACTTTGTTCCCCAATTGTCCGCATGATGAGCTAGACCCAAAAGATGTCAGCACACATGAGAGAGAAAGAGAGAGCTAATATAACAACATACATATATAGCTTCATAAAAAGATTGTTTCTTCTTTTTAGGGAATAAGCTTAATCTTTTAAGAAAAAACATTCACTTTATTTATTTTTTTCAGTGATTGAAGAGGCTAAAAACGCCTATGTTACAGAGAAATTTAAAATAGTTGGGTTCGAAGATCCCAGTTGACTCACCAAAGGGGTTCCTTCTTAATGGGCACAATAAGGTCTCTTAAGTGAGGGCTAGGCATCTCGTTGCTGAGTAGGAGCTCAAGCAATCACTTTATTGATTTAGAGATTTGATACAGTACAGTATAATCAATTGGCACATAATGATGTGCGCAAAATCTAGCATAACACCAATCAATTTTTGGCTTCTACTTCACAAAACATAAGAAACTAATAGAAGTAATATAGCATTTAATACATTTGTAGACTTACTTGGAATGGTCTAACAATAGTTTGAAGAAAGGTGAGTGCATTGATGGTTTTCCACTGAGAACACTTGGATTGACTTAGAAGATTACTGCTTTGGACAACTGAGCTCAATTCAGGTACAAGTTCAGGCCAAGAGTTCTCCTTCACAAAATCTTTCACAACAATGAAACGAAGCTGCACATTTGAGCAGAAAAAAAACAATTAAGTTCTACAAAAATTACAAATGGTAATGACACTTGAGAATTTATCAATTTCTCAACAAAACATATTTTTTTATGTAAACCATACTACATTTTGCATAGAACTTGTTCCTGCTAACCAATTAATAAGACAACATTTTTTTTTATTTGAGGGACACGAATATGATTATTGCAATATTACATTGACCTGAAAACATCTGCATAACAAATATACAAGAAGATTAAGTGGATGACAAGAATCCAAGGAAAAAGTCCATACAGCTTCGGCGAGAACTTTAAGAACCGCAGGTTCCGCTTCAAGCAGTGCTTGCGCAAGCTGGTTGCGGAACTCCTTATACGATTCAAAAGGAGACGAGCCGTCATCCAGACTTCTTCTCAAGAAATTCTTCAGATAGGTGGCTGCGGCCAGTCTCAGCCCTTGACTCTGACTTCCTACTCGCGCGAACGCGAACAAAAAAGGACCTCCTTATCGCATCATTTTGCTTGTCAAGCATAGATCGAGGACAGAAAGGACAAGACGGACAGTAAACAGACCTGCGGCCACCTGGAGGAGGGAGAGGGGAAACGAGGGGAGGCGCGAGAGGCGATCGAGAGCGTCGGTGGCGGCGGAGACGAGGGCCTTCTCCGGGCTGAGCGTGTCGTCTAGAAGGCGGGAGATCTCCGGGACAAGGGCTTCCGCCGGCAGTCGCGAGTCCTCCATTGCCATGATTCGGTCTTGGACCTGAGGGGTTGTGAGCGAGGGGGAGGTGTTTGTTTATATGCCTGTTCGAACATATAACTATGACAACTGTGGGCAATAAAAGGAACGCGGGAAATGGGAAGGGCGGGAGTATAATTCGATGTAGTGTGACCCCACCAATCTCCGTAGCATTAGCGGCCTACGGAGCCAATCTTTTTTTAATTTAAAAAATATGTATATTCAAAGTTATTAACAACTTAGATTATTCTCTCTTGTATAATAATAGTTTTTTAGTTTAAAATGAGGAGTCGTGCTAGAGCTTTAAGCCATTTTAACTCTCACTTAATAGAATCTTATATTTTCAAATTTTCTCTTAAACATTCTAACTCACGCGTTAGTTAACAATATAAAATTCAGTAGAGAAGAATACTTACTAATGAACTGATTTGTAATACTTGTTCAAAATATAAAAAAAAAAAAGAAAAGAGAGAGGGGTAATGGCCATGCGTCAAGAGCTCATTGAACCTCTCGTACCACTAAAATCCATCTTCCTCACCATATCAATTTAAATACTAAATTTTATCCCTTTTCTCATTCATTTCTCTCCATAGTAATATTGGAATATTAGCCCTAAAATTAAATCTGAAAACTGAAGAACTTAACATCACTTTACAATTGCAACTCAGCAAGGAGAAGATTAAGAATTGAGTCAAGGATCACGGAAGAGGAGAAGGTAGGGCTTGGAGAAGAAAGAGGAAAAGAATATCAAAATGAAAAAAAGGAAAATTGTGGAATTGAGGTAAGTAAAATGAATCCTTGCATTGATCATTTGACCAATGCAAAAATATGAAATGAACATATTGGAGCATGGATTGAGCTGAAATCGATGTCTTTATTGCTTGTAAAATATTATGTTCTATATTTTTGTCATAATTAGAACTATTTTATAAATTAGGGCTTATATGCTAGCATTGATTGAATTGATAATATTCTAAGTACTATTGAGTTAGCATGTTATTGCATTGAATCTCTATTAATTGTTGAATTGACGATATCGATAATTTAAAGGAAAATTCGAGGTGCACAATTTTTATTTTCAAATTTTTGCGATAGTCGATCGACCAATCTAAGGAGAGGTTTGACTAACTATTGGGTCTATGGGGCGTCAGGTTCGGCCGATTGTATATCGGTCGAACTTGAACGACCAACCCTCATATCTGATGATGTTCAATAACATCAAAAGCGAGTGTCGATTAGTGTTGGTTCGACCGACTCTCAAGTCGGACAACCCCCATATGGGAGTCGGTCGACCGACTTGGAGAAGGGTTTGACCGACCTTACCCCATATTCGTTTTATCATATCTTACTTAAAGCTATTATACTTATTGATTGATATGTTGCATGCTCAGACATAATAGGATAAATTGTTAATATATTTGTATTGATTTATTGAAATTGCGATTGGACGAATTAATTGGGTGCCTACCGAATTGGAAGACTTGTCCTCATATTTTATTTAGCCCAAACGTGAGATTTGTGGATTGCTTCGCGCAGAGTCCACATAAGCTAGTGCATTTCATGATTTAACTAACCATAATAGCGACAAGTTATCTCAATCTCCAATAATTATTAAAGGCTCATTGAAATTAATTGAATTGAACATAGGATTGTCAATTTGATGGTTGACGAATAAAAAATCATGGAACCTATCGATTGATTGGCATTGATGGGTCACGTACCCTATATTATTTGGGAACAACTTCGTATGGAGATGACTATATTTTCGATCATCAAATGAACACAAATAATATAATTTATAGCTTGAGTATATTGTATTGATATTGAGCATAGGATTTTCTATTGCTATTAAATGTTCATGTTAATGATGGATATTGATATGAAAATAATTAAAATTTAAGATATAACGATTTAATCATTATTGTTTACTGAGATATTATTCATATATTGATCCTTATTGCTATTGTCATTGTAATGTATATTATTTTACATATTGAGCGAAAAGCTAATGGGATCTTGCATGCCGTCAGGATTAGCATGAACAGTGGCGCTGCTCTGACGTAAAAGATTGCACATGTCATGATTAGTAAAAATGTTTAAGTGTCTTGTATGTGTTGGAGTTGGCGAATACTTCAGGGCCTTTTATTTCTCATATCGGGTACGCCCACGTGAGTTTAGGGGAACTGGAGTATTATCCAGCGACATTTGCCCCCTACGCATGGAAATGGGGGTTCGGGGGGCACCGTCCCCCGTCGAGAGTTCCGCTGCTTGGTCAGCGGACGACTGCGTATGGTGCGAATTTTGGCTTTTGTTTAAGATGACCCGTATGGTGCGGATTAAGAGATTATCTATTTGTTAGGATTTTGAACCTATATATATATATATATAAATATATATAATTGTGTTCTCGAATTTTCCTTCAGTATGACCCATTAGTAGGTCTTTCCTTATTTTCATGTATTGATGTTGTATGGGCTATGTAACTCAAGACTATTTATAAGCCTTGGGCTTTGATGTTGGAAGTTGACATTACGTGTTCTTATGACAAAGAATGTATCGAATTTGTTAATCGTTTTTGTTATTGTTCATTGTTGTAATTTATTTTTTTCCTCTAGAATTATTTATTACATTCTGGTACCGCCTCGGGAGCCACCTCGACGCACGTCGAATATCAATTCGTGCACGTGTGGGGCACGCTCGCGGAGTGTTACATGATCTCTCGAGTAGATCTCCTAATTAATGATGGTGTACTTGATCTTGCTCGCACAAGTTCTAACTGCACAACATTTTTTTATATCCAACCACATCCTCATTTGATATGCCCTCAAATTTAACTTGAGTTATGTTTTCTTTTATTGCATTTATCAAATTATGCAAAAATAATTGTCTTTATATATGATCTTTTTTTACAAAATACAATATTTATTTTGTTGATATTTTTTTATTTTCATCATTCCAAAAATGATATCCAAATTAATCAAAATCATGAAAAATACTTCTTAGACTTAGCATCAAGCTTTTATCTTTACACGCACATAAGAAAGAGAGTCAAATATCTTTAACTGAGAGAGATATACATCTTTATCACTCCAAAGTTCTTTTACTAAATTGTTTCTCCAAAGGTATATATGTATTAGTACTTCTATTCTATCAAGTGATTAAAGTTGGATATAATAAGGAGTTTATTTTATTTTTTAATAAAGGTTGGAGAGTCTACTTAGTAGTTTTACTAAATAAATTTTTTAGCAGTAATTCAAATCATCAAATTTAAATTTAAAAGTCTGAGATCAAATATAAAATTTAAAATTATATTTTAAAGATGTAATCTTAAATCATTATATTCGAATACGACGATTTAGATTGCCACTAAAAAGCTTAATTATGAATACTTTATCAAATTATTATTTATAATCTTAACATCGACAAAAAAAAATATTATACTTAATTATTTCACTTTTTTATTAGATAATTGTAAAATTATCCATCACTAATAGTTAGTGTGACAATAAAAACACCTAATATTACAGGTCAGTGATTTAATTGATAACTCATAACATATAATTGATATAAGAAAGAAAAGTTGAACTAGAAAAGGATCGTGCTGACCGTTTTGAAATCTTTTATAGCTGAAAGGCAATTATAAAAATTGACCATATATTTTGTTGTCTAATATACCTCTTATCATGCCATAATAACGTCAAAACATCCGCAATCATCCGACCATTGGATCCCTGCAACTTCGAAGCATACACACACATGTAATGACCAACCAACCCATCTTCCAACAACCCCAGTAGACGACCAACGTAAGGATGCGCGCATAAAAATCTGCATACGGATACCATAACATCCACCGTCCATTGCATTCCTCCGGTGCAACGTCAGCGCATCGTTCGACCCACGGCGGGACCCTCCCTCACTTATGCGGGAGGTCGCACTGTTACGAGCACGCAAGTCGTAAGCGAGGAATCCATGGTTTGGCGAGAGGGATGACGCAGTCGGATTCAACGGCAACTTCCAACTACCACACCATCTGCTCTAACTTTATTAAATAAATTATTTTAAAAAAAATCGGATTTACTAATAAAAGATGCCAAATATATAGGGACGGACTCATAACGGGAATTTACGAGATAGTATTCAAAACTCCCTGACCACTATACTAAATAGATAATTTTACTTTTTTAAATATTTATTTTATATATTAATTATATATATTAGTACATACTATATATATATGAGGGTTATTAGTGTGAGATCAATACTGTGATCTCACAGCGAGATCAGTGTATTATGACCGTCATAATACCTATAATGATCAAAATGAACATTTGACTCAAAATATCTAGAACACTCATCTATCAAATGTGGATTATAACGATCACCGTGAGATCAGTATTTCTGATCTCACGAAAAGTTAGGGGCCGAGACGCCACATAGATCCGCCCCGGTAAATATACCACTAACTTATGATTACATTTGAAAACTATACGAACCATTGGATCAAGATTGAAGTGCAATTACAAATTTTTGTTATAAAGAAAGTTATATTTTATTTTACTAGTACTAGCGAATCCGGAAACCCATAAAAATGGTCATTTACATTTTACAGAATTAAAATATAATATTATAAATCGCTCGCGTCGTTACACACGAGAATATAAAAGCTTAAAAAGGGTGTCATCGGGTTCCAGTTTTTTGCTCTCGCTTTTGGATTCACTTCCGTCCATCGCCGATCCAGAAGGAGGAGGAAGAAGCGAATGGCTCGCAAGAAGATTCGAGAGTACGACTCGAAGCGGCTGCTCAAGCTGCACCTCAAGCGCCTCGCCGGCATCGATCTCCAGATCTGCTCCGCCCAGGTCGATCCCAATCCTTCGCACTTCTTCTTCTTCTTCTTCTTCTTTTTTTCGATCGAGCATTCTACTTCTACACACTGTTCTTCTCGATCCGCAAACGATTCGACTTGCTCTTTGAAGATGTCGCCGATTTGGTCTGTTTGGTTTTTGATTCGACTGCGATGACGCAGTGGCAGTAGATAGTAGTTGCTTTTCTTTTTTTATGTTTGATTGTATATTTTATTTTATCATGTTCGAGATGAAACTGCGGAATTCGTGATGTAGTGGCACGAATGGATGCACTAGTTTAATTTTGGACCTCTCATTTGAATAGATCCGCGAGCTTCTGCAATAGATTTACGAAATTTAGATACAATATGTTTAATTATTATTTTTACAAGATTGCGTGGAAGTTGGTGAATTATAAGTAAATTAATCTGCTAGTTAAACTATCAGGTTACCCAAGCTACGGACTTCACGGAGCTAGTGAACAACGAGCCATGGCTGTCCTCCATGAAGCTGGTCGTGAAGCCGGACATGCTCTTTGGCAAGCGCGGAAAGAGTGGCCTCGTTGCCCTCAAGTTGGATCTCGCGGAAGTTGCTCAATTTGTCAAGGAACGCCTCGGAGTCGAGGTGGTTTACCAAAATAGTTATTTTTGTTGGTATTCATTTAAGTTTTTTTTGTGACGAATGCGATGAATTCTTTGTTCTGATGCTAATAAATTTGATTTTGCAAAAAAGGTTGAGATGGGAGGGTGCAAGGCTCCCATTACCACCTTCATTGTTGAGCCCTTCGTGCCCCACGACCAAGAGTATTATCTTTCCATTGTCTCCGAGAGACTTGGATGCACCATCAGCTTCTCAGAATGTGGAGGCATTGAGATTGAGGAGAATTGGGACAAAGTCAAGAGTGTTTTCCTTCCAACTGAGAAGGCTATGACACCTGACGCTTGTGCTCCACTGATTGCAACTCTTCCTCTCGAGGTGAGGCTCATTAATAGGCTTAACACATTGTATCAGTAATATTAAATTCATGCATTACTCATGATACCTGATTTATTCATCTTATGCTTTCCTTAATCCCCCTTGATTTATCCACGCCAGGTTCGAGGGAAAATAGGGGATTTCATACAAGGGGTCTTTGCTGTATTCCAGGGTATGCATTCTCAGAGATGAAGTTCAGTAGATATTTAGTTCATGTGTATTGATTCTGAGATTGTTTAGTCATTAGTGTACTCAGATCTCTTTTTCCTTGGATAACTGGTTCTCGACTTCTTTGCATGAGATTGATTTACTGTGCAATTGCAGATTTGGACTTCAGTTTTCTTGAAATGAACCCATTTACACTGGTAAATGGAGAGCCGTACCCACTGGATATGCGAGGAGAGCTGGATGACACAGCTGCTTTTAAGAACTTCAAGAAGTATGCTTTAGCTCCTACACTTAACTGAAGGGAATTTATCAGTGATTTATTTGTTAGATCAGATGTGAAAGTTTTACATATGATGCAGGTGGGGAGCGATAGAGTTCCCACTTCCATTTGGCAGAGTACTCAGCTCCACTGAAAGCTTTATTCACGAACTTGATGAAAAGGTAATAGCAGTTGTTCAATAGCATTATTCTTTTTCTTGTATAATAAGTAGCGAGTTGCAAGTTTTGAATGTTTCTTGTTTTCACTAATGTTGTTCTCGCATAAATCATTCAGTGCATGCATGCACGTTCAATAATCAATACTTGAATCTTGTTATTGGGATTGAGATAAGATGTGACAAATATTGGCATTCTTAACTTTCCGAGTCATTAAGATAATTTCTAGTTTTGTAATTTCATGAAGAATAAGTAGGAATGTGCACACACACATATGAGAGGATGAGTCTTAAAAAACTGCTCAAGTTTTCCATTTACAATTGATATAGTTGAAGCACAGTCCAACCTCTAGAGGGATCATCTAATAAGTGAATAACTGCCCAAGTAACAAGAAAGATGGTTAGATTCCTATTTTGTTGCATGTTCTATGTTTTCCCTCAATGAATATTCAGTTTATGATTTATTGTTCCTGATTAGTCAAGAAATAGCGTAGTGGCTTTATCCATGCTGCTAGCGGTGTCAGGTGAAGGTTCACATGTCTGTACCTTCTTTTTGCATTGAAGCAATGCCTACTGGCATAAGTTCCTGCCAGTCAATGGTCATTCAAAAACTTGCTTTTGCTGAACCTCACCCTCAGTAATCGACTTGATGTTTGTCATCAATCATCTCTGCCTTATGAGAATGGTGACCATATCTTTCCCGCCACAACTTATAGCATTTATTTGAACTAATGATATGTTTTATACTGGAATGAGTGCGAATCATGGGAATGAAAGAGGAAAAAGTGTCTAATAGTATGGAAAAGGAATTCCTACACCTTTGAGAAAATCTATTCCACCAAACATGCTAATGAAAATTTTATCACAAAATCAATGGCTTGCTACCCAACAAATCCACTTTCCCTTTCTTTTGAAGGGTATCTCATTTTTTTCAAATAATGAAAAATCCCCAAATTAATTGTTTATTTCTTTGGTTTTTGTGGCCTTACAAAAGATAGTTGTGAAACCTCTTGTAGAGTTGTTCACGTGTCGTTGATCCAATGTTTCACCAGCCTCCATATGATGGGTAGTGTTAAAAGTATATAAGAAGCTCCTATACTTACTGGTGGTGACTCAGACAGAGCAAATAGATAGCCTACTGGTGGTGACTCAGAGCAAATAGATGGCCGTGTTGTTGATCCAGTGTTTCACCAGCATCCATATGATGGGTGTGTTAAAAATATATAAGAAGCTCCTACACTTACTGGAGGTGACTCAGAGCAAATAGATCGTCTATACTTACTGGTGGTGACCCAGAGCAAATAGATGGCCATACTTTTATACTAAATTTACCCATCCCTTGGGAAAAAAGTTTCTTTCCAGTCAGACAAACATGACAATGGAGGGAGTGAACATTCAATTTCAATCCATTTAAATTCCTGACTCGTTAAATTTCATTCTTGTGGACCCTTACCTTCAAGGGCATAGAAATGGAGTTACAATGGTCAGGAGTTTTGATCCATAGAGAACGGAGTTTCTATTTCTGACTTCTGAAACTAGTAAGTAAAGGAAGGTTGTATCATTCAGGGACATGATTTTAGACTTGTAGTACAATGACAAACAACCTCACTTTCAAAAGAAAACCTCACTTGAAGGAGAAGTTTCATATTTGGTTTTCCTAGTGAGATTTCTTTTGCCTCTTTATTGTACTAGACCCATGTGTCTTCTTTATAATCCAAGAAAAAGTTACGTCCTTTTGTTGTTTGTCAATCTCAGAAAGCTTGGGGTTCCTTCATAACCGAGTTATTTTCACTTTTATCCAAATAGGTCATCATCGCATTCATAATAGTTATTTCTCTTTTCTTCTAATGCTTAGAGCTTCATTCTTTTTTATTTTCCTTGTCAAGTTTGCTTGGAGGAAGCTGTGTTGTATGATCCTTTAAACTTCATTTCCTTTTCTTTTCTCCTCATTGTTTGTCTTTTTATTGTTTCTTTTGGTTTATGGGGAATCTTATATTGCCTTGTGTACTGTCACAACCTGATTGATTCTTTACGGAACCATTCATTTTCTCAAAAAAATATAGAACCATTCACCTTCTGACATTGTTCTGGTTTACTAGTGAACCATTTTGCAATTATTATTTCAATTGTGATCACAATGGTAAACCTGGTTACTGCAGACAAGTGCTTCCTTGAAGTTCACTGTTCTAAATCCCAAAGGACGCATATGGACCATGGTGGCTGGTGGTGGTGCTAGTGTCATATATGCTGATACGGTAAGTTCGCCTCTCCACAGGGTGTTCACATTTATAGTCAATGATATAAACAATTATTACTAAGATATGCAAAGTCCACTGGATATAATGTGTGGAAGGATCTTCTTGTTTACTTGACTTGTTAGGTCGGAGATCTTGGTTATGCATCAGAGCTTGGAAATTATGCAGAGTATAGTGGTGCTCCAAATGAGGATGAAGTCCTGCAGTATGCAAGAGTCGTTCTTGATGTGCGTTACAATTTCTATTTTAGCACTCATTGTGATCTTCCTGGTGAAACTTTTGCTGCAGCATCTACCCACAAACTGACTTCTTTATGCATTTTAGTGTGTAACTGCAGATCCTGATGGCCGTAAGAGGGCCCTTCTAATAGGTGGTGGTATTGCTAACTTCACTGATGTTGCTGCAACCTTTAACGGCATCATCAGGGCCTTGAGAGAGAAGGTTGACTGATTAGCTAGCATGTGAATGTCTTGTTTCTCTCCACTCCCAACTAGATCATGCATCATAATCTTTTGCTCATTGCCTGCAGGAATCAAAGCTAAAAGCTGCAAGGATGCACATATATGTTAGACGAGGTGGTCCGAATTATCAAACTGGCCTTGCAAAAATGAGAGTTCTAGGTCAAGAACTCGGTGTTCCCCTTGAGGTATAATACTTCTTAGTTATTCGTGAAAAAATCAAACTGCTAGTGAAATTTAGATGGATTGTTTTCTTCTATATCTCATGGAAAAGACTGTAGTTTTTTTAAATAAGAAGCCCAGCTGAAATACTTGGTTGTTGTAGGTGTATGGTCCAGAGGCCACAATGACTGGAATCTGCAAGCAAGCTATAGATTGCATCATGTCTGCAGCTTAGCTTTGATGTTTTGTTCTCGCTTTTCCTCCGTTCTTTTTCATTGAGTCAAATCAAATCTTCTTATCAGTCCACGAAAAAATTAGAATGCATCTGTTGACACAGCATGTACTAGGGGCTGCTAATGTAATAATTTTATGGTGAACGTTGAACTACTTTGGAAACTTTTACTAGAACCATTTGTATAATAACCTTGCAACTATTCTCGGGTAAATTTTGTGTTTCCTTTTTTTTCCTTGAAAAAAAATCAGGCTTCGTTAATTTTGAGTGTTGTTTTAATATTATTCTCCTAAACATTTCACATCAATGTCCTAACTGTTGCACCCTTAACTAGGTCTATACAGTTGGATTTCTTTCCAAATCCTTTCAAGTTACATTAAATAGTTTTAGGATTGCGCGGTTTTATAATTTGGTTATGTTTTATACTTTCTTGTTTCTCCAATAACCGGTCTATAAACATATTTCAATCACTGAAATGTGGGAGGTTGCACTCGCTGCTTTTTGCAGTACCTCAAATCTATGTTGTATCTATATATTTTGACATTAGTTGCTTAACACAGTTTCCTTTTGCCTCTCGGTGTGCTCATAAATAATTGTTTAGAGATTGATTCTTCCATTAAGGCTCACAAACCTTAAAATTGCAGCAACAATTGATACATTAATTTGTTATTGTGCAATATGTCCACCTTTGAACTATTTTGATGGACATGCTTGTAGATACACTTCTGGAGCATGCAATAGTTTCAATTTTCAAAGCTCAAATCCTGTAACTGGTTTTCATGTCCATTAAGATCACACCTTTCTCTGCACTACTTTTTTTCCAATAAAATCTTTGCACCATCATATTGTTCAATTATGGAACTGCATATTTTGGTGATGGGCGACACGCCAACACCCCCAGGAAATTAAATTGCATGCGTCAATGCTCTCTCCATCAACGTCCTCCCTTCCATCACAACACCCTTTCTGATGTCAGTAAGAGTAGAGTCTCCCCACTCTCTTCATGGACTGGTAGTTGTAGTCTTGTAGATGCACTGAACCAAACTGGTTTTGATGCAGTCCTCTTGACTACGACACGTCGTCACGAGTCAATTAGCTTCCAAAATGTTGCCTGGCACTTCGCTGTCGCAGTTCCATAAGATTGTGAGTGAAAAAAATTAGAGCAGGGTCACATGCCGAGAAGCACTCCCTCGTAATTAAAGAGGTTCTTTAATGCCACAAACTGGTTTGAACTGTGAAGCAGACTCTTCTTAGAACTGTATCCTTCTGCTATAAATTTGGAGCAATATCCCATGCAACAGTAAGAGTGCTCATCAGTCATGGATACATCTACTAAGGTGTTTCTGTTCCTTGTCTTCTTCCTGGCATCCTCTGTGGTGTGCCTTGAGGGACGAATCCTGCAGGGCAAGCCTGAAGCTTATCAGCCTCAGACCGTTGTCGGGGGTTACTTTGTCGGCTCGGGTGTTGGCGGTGGCGGCGCCGCTGCCGGAACTCTGCCCCTGGGTCCACAGTTTGGATTTGGAACGCCACTGACTGGGGGGTCCTTTCCCATTATTGGAGGCATTGGTGGTGGCATCATTGGCGGACCTCATGCTTCAAAGCCATGAACTACTTATACAAGGGATCAATGCCGGATGTGTCTCTTTATCTAGATAGCTAATCAAGTTTGGTGTGTAAGGATGTGTTTAGTTTGGTTCCTTGCTGCGTCAAGTAGATGTTGATAGTTTGATGAGTGGTGATGACTGATATGATAAGTGGTCAGTATGTGCTATCTTTATTATATGGTCTACACTTCTAAGCTCTTTGTTACGTACCAGTACTGTTGGCAATATGATCCTAGTCTCTCATGTCATGGTGTTGTTGCCAACTGTATTAGGTTTGTTTATTTGCTGGTTTGTCTTCTATATATCTTACTGTACCATCTTTCGAGTTATAATCATGCTTGTTGCCATCAACATCAGCAAACTCTTCTTTTTGTTTTAGTTTTTCCCCTGAAAAATCCAATGCACTACTTTTTCCTGTCTTAAAGTTTCATTCCTTTTTTCTTTTTAGCTTTTTGTAGTTTAAGTTCTGATATGTTCTTGATCGACTACAGTGAGGTGACCATGCATCCTATAAAAAATTTCTAATCAGTGGGTGGGAAGGGAACAGGGCGGACCTACATTATGTGGAGGGAGGGGGTTATATAAGTATATACTAGTAGATTCAATCAATATATAGAATAAGTATTAAAAAAGAGCAAGGTTATTTATTTGATATAGTGGTTAGGGGGTTTTTGGTACCCCTTCCAAATTTTTTTTATTTTATTTTTATATATAACGACTCTCCCTAACTTTTCGTTCTGGGTCTGGGTCCGTTTCTGAATAGGAATATGGAGTATGGTGATATCCATTTGGATATATTACATACAACTTAGCCATATACATACTCGATAATTTAATGTATATTCACTTAAACAGTGCATAGCACATATATACGTTTTTGTCATACAACCTACTTCATAAACTTGCTGCTTCATCCGGAATGTCTTCTTACTGCTGTAGCAAAAGTACAGGAACCCATCCACATCTTTATTTGACTCGTATATGGCATCCATGAGTCTAGTTGTAAAGCGAAATATAGGCTGCCGTTTGGCACCCAGGTTCCCCAAACGACGTGACAGTTTGGGGAATCTGGCAGCGAACCCGAGGGTGGAACCTCGGGTTCCACCCTGCGGTTCCTGCTAAACCACAAGGTTTCGTGCAAAACTACAACAGCGCTCGCTATTGCAGTTTTTTTTCAATTTTTTTTTCAAACTTTTTTTTACTAAGCGCGGTTGCAACTTTTTTTTTCGTTTTTTTTTTCAACTATTTTTTTACTAAGCGTTGTTGCAGCTTATTTTTTCATTTTTTTTCAACTTTTTTTTACTTTGCCGTTCTTCTTTTTTACGTTCTTTTGTTTCCAACTTTTTTTTATTTTTTGCCGTTCTTTTTTTTTACGTTTCTTTTTCCAACTTTTTTTTACGTTTTTTTTTCCAACTTTTTTTTCCCGTTTATCATATAGATTATTTTATTAGTATAAATAATAATTATTTAAACAAAATCCTTTCTATGAAAATGTTATTACTAAAATAATATTTTGTGAGTTTACTTTTATATTATTTTTTAATTATTTTAACCGATATATTTTATTAAATATATTTTATGAAAATATTACTTTATAAAATTAATTTTATATCACTTGATATATTTTTTAAATTTAAATAAATTTTATTTTTATTAAAAATATATTTTATATTTTCGATTCTAACATTTCATTGAAACACCCCTAGAACATATCTGTAATCATTACATTTTTAGTTCATCCAAATATAATTAGAACTAATCTATTACATCAAAGAACTCGGAGAACTCCCGGTTCTCCATCCAAACGCTACCATAGAGAATCATGCAACCAATTGGTGAATTTTATAACTAAGACTTGATGGTAAAGCGGAGAAATATGAGAAACATAACTCTCAAATTGTGTACCTGTTTGAGGCAAGGTGTTCTTGACAAATACAAAGAGTGCTTTCCCAGCTGGAAGATTCAATCTGCTACTTAATACGTGAATGAACTGGCCGACTGACATGTCATGTGGAACCAGATATCTGGAAGCGGTAATTAAAATCAGAGGTACTGGTTAGACTAGTTTGTAATGCTTGATTGAAATTTGATTGCAATGGTGCCAAGGGAGGAAAACTACATAGGCAAGTTTAATTCTAGCACAAAAACTTTACAAACTTAAAAAACTCAAAAAATATTTATGTGAAAAATTTTTCCTTCTAGAAAGGAACTACAATTATCCTTCTAAAAAGAATATCTAACAATAGTTGATGCCTTTGTGATTTTCAAGGAAGATGAATGCTCCATAATGAAGTTGATAAAATGGGATAAATCTTCAAAATCTTATTTCAACAATGTTGTGGTGTAGTGACACATGAATCTTATATTCTTTTTCTTTGAAAGAATATTATATTTTTTTTGGATAATTTGATATGACGTAATCTATTTGAATTATCAATTATTTAAATTAAAATTCTCAGGACCCATCATATTATCGCGTTTGACTACAACGCATTATCAGTGATTTTTATTTATTTGATAATCTAAATTACCACCTTACTGATAATTAAGATAGTACTAATTAGAGATGTTTTTTCAGATTATCGGTAGCATGAGATGCATTTTAATAAATTTATCCATCCAATAAAAAAAATTAAAATATTCATATTTCATTAAAAAATATTATTATTTAACATCTTCTTGATTTCTTAAAATTATTTTATGAATTATAAACTTCATATATTTTGTCCAAACTTAATTCTTTTAACTTATACCCTTTTATTTATATAAAATAATATATGATTAAAGTTCAATAATTGTTAGAGTATTTTAGTATTTTTTTATTTAATAATTTAAATTATAATTTATGTTATTAATATCTATCAAACATTATAATATGATATTATCGATAATATATCTTATTAGTTATTTAAATTATCGGTTAATAAAAATGGATATACGTCATATGACCCCTTATTTATTATATATATCTTTCATTGATTAGGCACACGAGCCTTTCTTTGTAATCGAAATACATGAGCAATTATTTCCCATCCTCACACAACAAATTTCATAAATCATTGTGGAGAGCTAAAGACAGCCTTCTACTGACAGATAAAAATCCAAACACAAGTAAAGAAAAACAAAGGCACCAACACCTTCATTTACTGAAAATATTAAGCATGAAGTAAGCAGAGATCTTATTAACCAAATTTCCGCATCTCCACGAACATTAAAAAGTCCACGTGCCCATTTAACCTTTTCTTTTTTTCTTTTTTATTTATTTTTTGTTTATTTTTTTATAGACATTGCTACAAGGACTCGGTCTAAAGTTGATCCCATCTTCACTCTTCCGCCACACACGAACCACGTCCAAAAATAGCAGTGTGCAATCTATAAATAATGTCCAGACTGAAGGAAACAACAAGAACCACAAGAACCACAAGAACAACAACACAACAACAAGAAGATGGCCAGATCAATCCAGCTTTCGCCAGTTGCGGCCGCCCTCGCCGCCGTCTGCTGCCTCGCCCTCGCCGGCGTAGCCGCCGCCAATCCAAAGTTCACCATCGAGGGCCGCGTCTACTGCGACACATGCCGCGCCGGATTCGAAACCAGCCTCACCTCTTACATCGAAGGCATGCATAGATAGATACATCCCATGCCATGCCATGCACGTCGTCGTCTTCGACGTTAACGTTGGATACATACGTCAATATGATGAGTGATATATATGGGTTGCATGCAGGTGCGAGGGTTAAACTGGTGTGCACCCACTTCGAGAGCGGGGAGATCGAGTACACGTCGGAGGGGGTGACGGACAGCACGGGGTCGTTCAACCTGAAGGTGGGGAAGAGCCACGACGACGACATCTGCGAGGTGGTGCTGCTGGAGAGCCCCGACAAGAGCTGCGCCGAGATCTCCAAGGGGAGGGACCGCGCCCGCGTCGTCCTCAGCAACGACAGCGGCATCGCCTCCAACGTCCGCTACGCCAACTCCCTCGGCTTCCTCAGGAACGAGCCCCTCAACGACTGCGGCCTCCTGCTCCAGATGTACGCCCTCGGCACCGACGAGTTCTGAGCCAACCCTCACCCGCCCGCTGCATGGCTACTTCATATATTATATTATATTTACTATTCCATTTATATAGGCATAAATACACATCAGTGTATGTATATATATATAATACAGAGATCATATATATAATATATATAGCCTAAGTATACAGAAATAAGTTAATTGTTATTGAATAATACATAAGGGTTCTAATATTGTATTTGCCTGTCAGACAGACGACTTCATTCATTGTGATAGTTTATTCTATCTTTTGTAATAAAAAGAGCATGGATGTGCTACATTTGGCTCATTATTCGTTCTAATTGGATACATTATATTTGATATATACATGTAATATTTGTAGAGTGCTATATAAAGAGAGATTATTGTACCATTCAATTTTTTTTATAATTTAAATTAAAATAGTAAAATATAGTACATTTATTGTCCAACATCTATCAAAATATAACTACGAATTGTTAAATGTATTTGTTTATAAAAAAATATTTTCCAAAAAATATGTATTGAAGGTCATCCAGAGAAGGTCCAGACCTCCTAAATTAACAGCCAAATGGGCAAAAGAAAATAAATTGTTTATAGGTTATGAAAAGACATTAATAGATATTAGATAACTCTAAATTTGGCAGCGAATTTTGTGTAATAATTATAAGATTAACTTCATATTATTTTAGATTAAAAAAAATTATGACCCGATATAAAAAAAGAAAAAAACTTTTAAAAAATAAATATATAAACTTCACGAGCAAATTAAATTTAAACTTTTTAATACTCGAATTGGAAAATAAGTAATTGTATTATACTTTTATTTTCTCCCCCACATTTTTTCTCTATATCTAAAAGTATTTAATGCGTCTTCTACCATGAGCAAAAATAATAAATATTGCCAAAATAATACCGGTGGCCGGTAACACAATAAATACATTTAATTTTTAAACACCAAGCGTCGTTGTTAGTAGTGTCCTCATGGCGGCATCCACCTGTTCACTGCCGCCGCCTCGTCCTCCTCTTCCGGCGATCTCCACGAGGTGCTCCACGACTCTGTCGTTTCCCATCTCCTCACCGGCCGTTGCGGCGAAGGTATCAGCCAATGCCCTCGCCGCCGCCCTCATCCGCAGCTCCGCCGAAGACCTCTCCCTCCGCGAGGCCTCTCAGTTCCACGCGCGCCTCCTCCGCCTTGGCCTCGACTCGGATGTCGACCTCTCTTCCCATCTGGTCCGCCTCTACTGCGGCCACGGCCGCCTCGACGCCGCCCGCTACCTGCTCCACTCCACCCCGCGCCTCACGCCTCTCGCCTTCAACTCCCTCATCCGTGCCTATGCCTCGTCCTCCCTCCCGCACCTTACCGTCGACCTCTTCGTCGAAATGCTACGCTCGGGGATCGCTCCCAACGGGTTCACGTTCCCTTTCGCCCTCAAGGCCTGCTGCCACCTCGGCCTCGTCGACCTAGGCCGGCAGATCCATGCCGCCGTCGCAAAGTCCGGCCTTTTCCTCTCCAACGTCTTCTGTGCTAGCGCGATGCTGGATTTCTATGTGAAATTATATCCTCTGGAAGATGCGCTTCAGTTGTTCGAGAGAATTCCACATAGAAATGAGGTGACATGTAACTCCATGATCTCGGCCTACCTACAAAATGGATGCTTGGAGAAGGGTCTAGAGTTGTTGGATGAGATGGTGGATTCTGGAATGAAGGTTGATGCTAGCAGCTGGAATTCCATAATTGCCGGCTGTGTCCGAGCTGGTGATGTGGACCTCGCTTTAAGGATCCTAGGGGAGATGATTTTGTTAGATGCTGCCCAACCAAATTCGGCCACTTTCAATACCCTCCTTCCTGTAATCCCAACTATCCCATCTTTACATACATTGGAGAAGTTTCATGGATTCTGCATGAGAAATGTAGAGATATTAGGTGTTGAGCCTCAGGATATTGATAGATTGTGGTCATCAATTGCTTCGGGGTATGCCTACCATGGTCGAATGTGCTGTGCTTCCAGCATGTTTAATGAAGTCAAGTTTAGGACTTGTCAGTTATGGAATTCGATGATCTTAGGTTTTCTAGATTGTGGAAAGATTTGTGAAGCATTTGATGCCTTCCGGAATATGGCTTTTCAATTTGCTCATGAAGCCCAAGCCTTGTCTAAAGTTTCAATAACCCTTTTACTTCCAGAATGTCATTCGATGTCAAAAACTGGATTAGAGATCCATGCTTATTGTTTTAGGACAGGTATGGACTCATTCACATCAGTCAGCAATTCTCTCATGGCTATGTATTCAAAACAAGGAGATATAAAATCTGCTGACATGGTTTTCCAAAGAATCCTAGACAAGGATGTCATTTCTTGGAATACTACCATAGCAATGTATGTGGCGAATAATGATTATGATTGTGCATTTGATATTTTCAGACTGTTGCTTGCTGAGGGCGTTCAGCCTGATGAGTACTCATTCAGTTCTGTGCTTAATGGGTGTGGATGCTGCTCTTATCTTAGGCAAGTAGTTGCACTACATGGGCACATGATAAAGACTGGATTTTGTGGCTCATTTACGGTGCTTCAGAACTCCCTCATGGATGCTTATGGAAAATGTGGGTGTGCTGAGGATGCTAAAAGGGTATTTGATGAAACCCACATGAAAGATACTATCTCATGGAATACCATTATCTCATGTTTTGGATTCAGTACATTCCCTCATGAGGCTTTGGTACTCTTTCATAAGATGAAAGAGTCAGGCTGGAAACCAAACCGTGTTACCTACATAGCCGTGCTATCAGCATGTAGTCATACAGGTTTGCTTGATAAAGGATTACGTTACTTTGAGGAAATGACAAGCGAGGATGGTATTATCCCTGATGTGAGTCATTATACCTGTATTGTGGATAATTTAGGTAGAGCAGGACAACTTGATAGAGCATACCAGTTTATTAAAGATATGCCCATAGATCCTGATGATTGCATCTGGAGTTCACTACTTGGCAGCTGTAGAATTCATGGAAACTTGGAACTAGCAGGAGTTGCAGCACGACAATTGATTCAGTTGGACCCTGAACACTCTGGGTACTGGGTTCTCCTATCCAACATATATGCAGACGCCTATCGGTGGAGAGATGTTACACAGATACGAGCAGCAATGAAAGATGCTGGAGTCAAGAAGCTCCCAGGTTTCAGTTGGATTGAGGTTGGTGGTAGCGAGCTACATAGATTCTTGAATGGAGATAAGCTCCACAAACAATCTGAAGATATTTACTTGGCTCTTGATGGTTTAACAAAGCAACTGAAAGATGAGGGATATGCCCCACTGCTCGACTCCAAAAGTTTTTTGCTTGATATAGAAACTCAATCTGACATTATAGTTGGCTGAGGGAAGAGGCACCTAACTCTTATTACATCAGCGTGTAACCTTGTTATGATCTTTGCCTGAAGAAATTGGGTACATCACATTCTTCAAGCCCTCTATCTCCTCTGCTTAAGAAAACAGCCTTTTGATGTTTTTATTTTATCTTGATGGGTTAAAATAGCAACTGAAATAAGAGTTACACGTAGATTTCATAGATGCTCTATGGAACTCCGAACAGCTAGATGCAGCTTGCCGCTCACATACTTGGGGCTTCCACTTTTGGATAGCAGAATCCTCACCCAAGTTTGGAATCCCATTGTGGAACGTGTTGAACGTCATCTCCAAGAGTGGAGCTCAAGACTTTTATCTAGAGGTGGACGACTGATTTTGATTAAATCAGTTTTATCATCAATTCTAGTTTATTACATGTCGATGTTCAGGATGCTCGTTGGAGTGATCCGACGTATTGATATTATTAGAAGAAGATTTCTTTGGCGGCATCGTGGCACGACAAGGAGAGGATTAAATTTGGTTTCATCATATGAAGTTCGCAGACCAACATCGGAGGGAGGCTTGAGAATCCGCCCACTAAAAGAAATGAACGAAGCCCTTCTTGCAAAATGGGTGCCCTGGATAATGGGCAGCGGTGTTGACATCTGGTCGTCCCTAATAGTAGCTTGCCATGGTCACTCGCCATCTTGGGAGAACCGGCTAATAATCCTACAAGGAGCTTCATCCTTTTGGCGGGGTGTTGTGTCAGTGATGACAAGGATTCATCCATTTTTTGTGGCATCGTTGGGGTCGGGCCATGGATTTAGATTTTGGAAGGATCCATGGGCATCAGAGGATCCTCTTGCCGTACAACTTTCAAGATTATATGCGATAATACCTGAGAAGTTTGTTGTGGTGGCTAATTATTGGTCAGAGAATCTACTATCTAATGGAGTTTGGACTCCTCAGTTCGCCTCTAACCTCTCGGACTAACGGATGGAGGATTTTCTCCTATTGATGGGAAGACTTGAAGGCAAAGCTCCTGATCCTTCCCAAAAAGACTCCCGGATATGGTCTCAAGGTCAGTTTGGAAAGTTTTCAAAATTCTGGTTAGTGATAACAGATTAGAGGATAATGATTTGAGAATGGATTGCAACATGATATGGAAGCTTCGGATCCCAAAATGTGTGGCTGCTGAGAAGAAGATGCTTACCTACAAGATTCTATATCCAAAGATGGGTGCAAGAGGCTAGCACGACGTGCTCCTTTTGTAATACTTTTGAAGAGAATATTGATCACATATTTTTTAATTGTTTGGTGGCTAGAGAAGTGTGGCATAGAGCAGGATGCAAGTGGATCAACACTCGATCAGTAGAAAGTTTTTGGAACTTTTTCAGGCGTGGTGGGAGTCAAGATCATCATATACAAGTTTATGTTCCGAGAAGAAAGCATATAACACCATTTGCTTTCCTATGATCTATGTCGCTCCAACACAATGGATGCACATTTCGAGGGGAGAGATTATATGTGGAGAATATTGTAGCTATAGTCGAGAGACTAGTGAACGAATGGATGAGATGCTAATCATTTGATCTTCTAATTCTCATGTAACAAGAATATGTAAACCAGTATTGCCTCAATAAAATGGATGGTTACTCTTGGTAACCATCCTTTTCTCTCTCAAAAAAAAGCAACTGAAAGTTGAGTATCATCTGTATTCAGACACCAAGTTCTGATAAAAGAAGACATTGTAATACGCATGAAAGAGATGGTAATTCTAAGGTAACAATACGAAACTTATCTTGATACAATTTTCCATCAAATGTTTGGTATTCATGTGTGCAGCTAGCTTTCTGAACTCAAATCTGTGATGTGGAATGCATCCATTGCTTTGTCATAGGAACAGGGGTCCTTTTCTAGTCATGCAAAATTGTCATCTGAAATTTCTAGCTTCAAGACATTATTTCTTTGTCTGTGTTTGAACATGCAGAGCATAATAGGAAAATGTTGTTTTTTGCTGCTCTTTGTTTGAAAAAGCTGTTTAGATGTTAATGCATGGTGATCTCAACATCAGCAATTTGTTGTAATTCTTTCCTATAAAAAACAGGATCCCCAATTAGTTGGGTAGGGCTACTGAAAATGGGTAGTCAGATTGCCTATGATTGTTTTGTTGTATAAGAGAAGTTTATATGTCAATGTAGTTGTGAGGTGGATTGCAGCAGATAGTCAACCAGTCAGATATTTCATATATCACAGGAATTGTCTTAATTGTCATGAATGGTTGTTATTCTGTAGTTAAAAAGTTATATTAATAAGAGAGGTGAGGTTGTAGTCTTCAGAAGTGTCGGCAGCAATTAGTTTGATGGTTTGACCTGGATTTATATTAGAAGTCCGTTCTCAAAGTGTGTGTATATATATATATATATATATATATATATTAGAAGATCATCTTAAATGTCTGAACATTTCTTGGTCAAGTGTCACTTTGTGCACACATTTGCTAGTCCCACCACCTTATTGTTATGTTACATGGATTGACATTATAACTGAATGATTGATTATATGCTTTTTGATCCAGCAGCTGCTGTCTTAAATGTTCTGTGGCTCCTCCTAGTGGAAATTCTGCCTTTGGCTATCATTCAGTTATATATATAACTATATATATATATATATATATATATGGCAAAAATGAATATGCTGCTCACCCTATTAGCTGTATTTTACAGTAAAGTATTCTGATCGTTGATCGTTGATCTTGATTGATCAATTTTTATAAGTTTTTACATTTGGAAACAAGACGTCTCATTGAGAAAATAAGTTTCTCCTTCCTATGAAAAGAAATCCACAACATTAATTGTTCTTCTGAGTGTTCGCATCTGCAGAGAAATTCATTGGTAAAAAAACTGCTAGCTTGGTGCATTTTTCTCAAAATAATCTCTTTACTCACTCTCTAACTAGCCTAGGCTGGAAACGAGATCAGATATGGATCCCTCTGATAGCATTGTAAATTGTTTCATCTTTGTAAAGTTTCTGCTTTAGTTATAAACTTTGATGGATATCCTTCAGTCATTTTTTCTTGTTCAGTGCATCGGAGAAAAAAGTTATCCTATATTATTTTCTTTGATAGTGATTATGACCGCTTGAGGAAGCTGAGTAGCAATTTTTTTTGTTAGCCCGTCTAACTGTGCAAAAAAGTGAAACGCTTCTTTTTCTTCAGCACATCACACAAGCAGAGGGGCAAGAACATCCATGCTGTTAAGATCTAACCGTCCATCCTTATCCAAGGAAAGAAAATGAGGGCTGTAATCTACAGCTCAAAAGTTGGGCTGCACAATCAGCGATATAAATACATACATACATATACATATATATAGGTCTCATGTACCTACTAAGCATTCAAGTGCTTTGTAGGGATGTTGAACACATCTTAGTCATTCATTGTATAGTTAATGGTGGATCATAAAGTTGACAAAAAATCATGACTTATGAAATTTACCATTGATCGTACATTAAAGGGTTAAGATGTGCTCAACATCCCTAAAACATTTAATACTTAGTAGGTACATTAAACCCAATATATATATATATTATACATATATGTATATATATATATATATTTATTTATATTAGAAGATCATCTTAAATGTATGAAAATTTCTTGATCAAATGTCACTCTGTACACGTTTTCCAATCCCACCGCCTTATTGTTATGTTACATGGATTAACATTATAACTGAATGATTATGCTTTTCGATCCGCACAGCTGCTGTCTTAAATCTTCTATGACTCCTCCTAGTGGAAGTTCTGCCTTTGGCTATCATTCAGCAGATTTGGAACATGTGCTGAAGGTGTGCCTCGAGAGGTATTTGATTTATCTTTTACTTCTTATTCCATTATATGATTGTATTGTTTTGCTCTGGTAGACATTTTCCAGGAACATATTGCTTTTCGTGTCAAGGTGATAAGGATTTTATAGCTGTAAACTTTGCATCATTCGGTGCATGGGGGAAAACCCCATGATCTGTTCCCGTGATCCATCTGCAGATTGGTGTGTCTTCCTCTCATTTGCCTCTTTTTTTTTTTTGAGGGGAAGGAGGATGGTTGCCCAGGTGGCAATCATTCATTTTTATTCATGAATTAACACATATATACATTGTTGCTTACAAAACTACAGCCAGTATTCCTTGGATGAGTTGCCAAAAGCTGTTGCTATGAATTTAAAGCAGGTCCTTTCGACAGCAGCATGCATTTTCACCCTTCTCAGTTAACTCTGCTTCTAATTACAAACTTTGCATTATTTTGAGTGGATGTTTTATTGGTTTTCCTCGTATCCATAATTTACAGTCAATTGTCTTGTCAGTTGGAACAAATTCTGGCGATGTCTTAGTGTGGAGGATAGCCGCCAAAGAGGATTGCTCATAGAAATTTAAAATTTTGGGATCTTCAAGCACTTTCAGATTCTCGGTTTTCATGTTTTATAG
Organism: Pontederia paniculata; assembly: GCA_001647135.1. Lineage (NCBI taxonomy): Eukaryota > Viridiplantae > Streptophyta > Magnoliopsida > Commelinales > Pontederiaceae > Pontederia > Pontederia paniculata. The sequence continues at coordinate 56,791 of LTAE01000564.1, forward strand.
GATTATTTCTATTTACCTCTGAATTATTGTCTATTTTCACCCTTCTCAGTTAACTCTGCTTCTAATTATAAACTTTGCATTATTTTGAGTGGATGTTTTATTGGTTTTCCTTCTGTCAATTGTCTTATCAGTTGGAACAAATTCTGGTAATATCTTAGTGTGGAGAATAGCCGTGAAAGAGGATTGCTCGTAGAAACTTAAAATTTTGGGATCTTCAAGCACTCTCAGATTCTCGGTTTTCATGTTTTCTAGGATTATTTCCATTTACCTCTTTTGAACTATTGTCTATTTTCACCCTTCTCAGTTAACTCTGCTTCTAATATATATATATATATATATATATGGCAAAAATGAATATGCTGCTCACCCTATTAGCTGTATTTTACAGTAAAGTATTCTGATCGTTGATCGTTGATCTTGATTGATCAATTTTTATAAGTTTTTACATTTGGAAACAAGACGTCTCATTGAGAAAATAAGTTTCTCCTTCCTATGAAAAGAAATCCACAACATTAATTGTTCTTCTGAGTGTTCGCATCTGCAGAGAAATTCATTGGTAAAAAAACTGCTAGCTTGGTGCATTTTTCTCAAAATAATCTCTTTACTCACTCTCTAACTAGCCTAGGCTGGAAACGAGATCAGATATGGATCCCTCTGATAGCATTGTAAATTGTTTCATCTTTGTAAAGTTTCTGCTTTAGTTATAAACTTTGATGGATATCCTTCAGTCATTTTTTCTTGTTCAGTGCATCGGAGAAAAAAGTTATCCTATATTATTTTCTTTGATAGTGATTATGACCGCTTGAGGAAGCTGAGTAGCAATTTTTTTTGTTAGCCCGTCTAACTGTGCAAAAAAGTGAAACGCTTCTTTTTCTTCAGCACATCACACAAGCAGAGGGGCAAGAACATCCATGCTGTTAAGATCTAACCGTCCATCCTTATCCAAGGAAAGAAAATGAGGGCTGTAATCTACAGCTCAAAAGTTGGGCTGCACAATCAGCGATATAAATACATACATACATATACATATATATAGGTCTCATGTACCTACTAAGCATTCAAGTGCTTTGTAGGGATGTTGAACACATCTTAGTCATTCATTGTATAGTTAATGGTGGATCATAAAGTTGACAAAAAATCATGACTTATGAAATTTACCATTGATCGTACATTAAAGGGTTAAGATGTGCTCAACATCCCTAAAACATTTAATACTTAGTAGGTACATTAAACCCAATATATATATATATTATACATATATGTATATATATATATATATTTATTTATATTAGAAGATCATCTTAAATGTATGAAAATTTCTTGATCAAATGTCACTCTGTACACGTTTTCCAATCCCACCGCCTTATTGTTATGTTACATGGATTAACATTATAACTGAATGATTATGCTTTTCGATCCGCACAGCTGCTGTCTTAAATCTTCTATGACTCCTCCTAGTGGAAGTTCTGCCTTTGGCTATCATTCAGCAGATTTGGAACATGTGCTGAAGGTGTGCCTCGAGAGGTATTTGATTTATCTTTTACTTCTTATTCCATTATATGATTGTATTGTTTTGCTCTGGTAGACATTTTCCAGGAACATATTGCTTTTCGTGTCAAGGTGATAAGGATTTTATAGCTGTAAACTTTGCATCATTCGGTGCATGGGGGAAAACCCCATGATCTGTTCCCGTGATCCATCTGCAGATTGGTGTGTCTTCCTCTCATTTGCCTCTTTTTTTTTTTTGAGGGGAAGGAGGATGGTTGCCCAGGTGGCAATCATTCATTTTTATTCATGAATTAACACATATATACATTGTTGCTTACAAAACTACAGCCAGTATTCCTTGGATGAGTTGCCAAAAGCTGTTGCTATGAATTTAAAGCAGGTCCTTTCGACAGCAGCATGCATTTTCACCCTTCTCAGTTAACTCTGCTTCTAATTACAAACTTTGCATTATTTTGAGTGGATGTTTTATTGGTTTTCCTCGTATCCATAATTTACAGTCAATTGTCTTGTCAGTTGGAACAAATTCTGGCGATGTCTTAGTGTGGAGGATAGCCGCCAAAGAGGATTGCTCATAGAAATTTAAAATTTTGGGATCTTCAAGCACTTTCAGATTCTCGGTTTTCATGTTTTATAGGATTATTTCTATTTACCTCTGAATTATTGTCTATTTTCACCCTTCTCAGTTAACTCTGCTTCTAATTATAAACTTTGCATTATTTTGAGTGGATGTTTTATTGGTTTTCCTTCTGTCAATTGTCTTATCAGTTGGAACAAATTCTGGTAATATCTTAGTGTGGAGAATAGCCGTGAAAGAGGATTGCTCGTAGAAACTTAAAATTTTGGGATCTTCAAGCACTCTCAGATTCTCGGTTTTCATGTTTTCTAGGATTATTTCCATTTACCTCTTTTGAACTATTGTCTATTTTCACCCTTCTCAGTTAACTCTGCTTCTAGTTACAAACTTTGCATTATTTGAGTGGATGTTTTATTGGTTTCCTTTGTGCCCATAATTTACTGTCAATTGTCTTGTCAGTTGGAACAAATTCTGGCTATGTCTTAGTGTGGAGGATAGCCGCCAAAGAGGATTGCTTATAGAAATTTAAAATTTTGGGATCTTCAGGCACTCTCGGATTCTCGGTTTTCATGTCTTCTAGGATTATTTTCATTTACCTCCTTTGAACTATTATCTATTTTCCACTTCAACCCCTTAACTAAGGAATTAGCCATTTATCTCATTGAACTATTAAAACTTTTCCATGTTACCCCATTGTTAACTTTTCTATTGATTTTTTTTCTTTTGTAAATTAAAAGAAGTAAAGGTTAAAAGAAAATCTGACAGTGCGGTAAATTGGAAAACTTTGATATCTTAGGGGACTAATTCCTTAGTTCAGGAGCCAAGTGGAAATATGCTATAGTTTAGAGGTGTTAAATGAAAATACCCCGTTTTTGTCTTTTCCAGGGAGAAAAAAGATGTAGTGTCAAGTTGGACACTCATCCATATTATTTTGTGTACTAACTACGGTTGACCACCAATGTTCAAGACCATCTCACACAATCCCTCTAGCCCACTTGCACTCAGCTGGTAGCCAAACTTCTTTCACAATGGGACAAGAGAAAAGCTGAGAAGTATCACATGGAATGCCCACTCTGCATCTATTACTTAATGAACAGGCAACTCCAAGGAAATCAGGATACATGTTAACCATGTCGCCTGGAGTTCTGATGGGAACCGACTAGGTACATTGATGAAAGGAGTATGCTCTACCTGTGGTACCTAACTAGCCTTTCACTATAGCTGTTTATCTTGTTCTTACATATTCCAATTGATATTAATGAAATTTGATTTTTATTGTTCACACACACACACATGGTTAAAACTTTCTTGATTTGGTAGATGGAAACCCATGTTGGTGGAGTTAATATGTTGCATTCTATCAGGCTCATGAAGACAAAAAAAAAGTTGTCACGTGTGAAAATGGCAAGACAATTAAGATTTCATGTTCTGCCTGCAGGCAGTGAACTCCAGATGCAATCATCATTCTCTATGAGCATATCTTTATTAAACTGGTATGCTCTATCAAGTTGTTCAGCTCTGCCTAAATTATACACAATTTTAATGATCCACATCAGGGATGATACCATCCTCGCTTGTGATTTCTTCAAAGTAACATAATCCTCTATCAAGCAAGCCCTGGATGACTACATGCTGATTGAAAAACCGGCCATGTAGGTAACACAGTTTGGTTTCAGATCCTATGAATCCTAAAAGTGACCCAAATCCAATAAAAAAGCGGGAGGGATAAGCCCCGAAAATTCCACTTTTTCCAATATCTTGTCGGAAATTCAAGGAATCACCTGAAACTTCCTGGGGGGAAGTGTCAGGTCTTTTGACTAAGATCACAGATGCTCATGCCTTTTCAGGTTATTCTTTCTGTGAGATTCTTGTTTAGTTCTAATTTGTGTCATCTTCTTATGCAATATATCTTGGTTGTTTTCTTGTGACCTTAGATGTTTGCAAGACCTCTATTGACACACTCACCTCTCACGAATAGTTCCACCTGAAGAATTGCTCCAGCCACACATGTCCACAGTTAAAGCACCGAAGACCAACTCAAATCACCTCCTTTTATGTTATAATGTAAGCAAATTATCAATTGAATGTATCCTTGTTTCTACAACATGTACATACTTGTAACAACTTAGTATTTAAATTGATAAATGAATGAACAAAATAATTGAGAAATTGTTTGTTATCGAGTTTATGGTCTGAGAGCCTAGGTTCAATATGTCTTCTTCCCCTGATTAGTCCTTATGGTTTCAGAGCCTAGGTTCTCAAATTACCGTCTCTGAAAATTTTGAACCTACTGGGGTTGTTAATCTGTAAGATATGCTTGTTGGATTTTAACTGATTTGCTATGTGTCGCAAAATTAGTTTCCGGCTGTAAGCAACTTGTAATTTTGCCAATCTTACGGTATATTCAATCTGATTGTTTACTCTTCTATTCGCTTCTTGATCTGCGAATGACGTCCGTACTGACAATCGTGCGGCCACATCTTTGATGCAGAACTTGATGCCCGCCTTGAGCAGGATTAGACAGCAAGGTTTCCTGTGAGACCTGCACCAAGACAAACATGGTCATTGTCTTTGGTGAGAATATCGCCATGGCCAAGATAGACTATGAGAAGATTGTCCGAGACACCTGCTGCCATTGCGTTCATGTCTCACTATGTAGGCCTAGATGCTGATGATTGTAAGGTTCTTGTCAACATTGAGCAGCAGTCCTCTGATATTGCCAAGGTGCTGATGACCAATTCATCAAACACCCCGAAGAGATTGGTGCTGGCGTCCAGGGACAAATATTTGCTTACACCACTGATGAGACCCCTGAACTGATGCCCCTCAGTCATGCTCGTCCAATAAACTTGGTGCCAGCCTTACTGAAAATAGAACTTGCTTCTGGCTGTGACCTGATGGCAAGTCCCAGGTCACTGTGGAGTACCTAAATGACCAGTGCCATGATTTCCATGCGTGTGCACACTGTACTCATCTCCACACAGCATGAGGAGACTGTCGCAGGTAATGAGATCGTTGCTGATGTTAAAAGGAGTATTTCATTAAGTCTGTCAACCCTGAAGAGTACCTTGCTGAGAAGATAATCTTCCACCTCAATCCTTCTGGCTGATATGCCATTGGCAGACCTCATGATGATGCTGGATCGACTGGACAATATCATTATTGACACTGGTGGTTGGGGAGCCCATGGTGGCGGTGCCTTCCCAGGCAACAAGGTTGACCACAGTGGTGAGAATGCAAAGCATTGTGGCCAATGGCCTTGCTCGTTTCTGCATTGGTGTGCCGGAGCCACTTCTGTGTTTGTCGGCGCATATGGCAGTGGTAAGATAAAGGAGATCTTGAAGGTTGTGAAGGGGAACTTCGACTTCAGTTCAGGCCCGGAATGATGACCATTAATCTCGACCTGAAGAGGGGTGGCAGGAGGTGTTCCTCAAGGCAGCATTCTATAGCCAGTTTGCCTGAGATGACCTGACCCTGCCTCAGTTTACCTACTTGATTTAGTTGAGCACTGGTGACGTGATTCTTCTGTGACTATGCGACAATGCTACGTTGCACTTTTCACTTCATCATGTGTACTTTTCACCTGGTGCAAAAGAGAGGTCATCCAACTGTTTTTGCAGCTATGGTTTTAATTATGTGGAACCTACGAGACAAATGGGAGGGGAAGAATTTAATAGCACATCAGATTCGTCGCTATTAAAAAAATTAAATGATCTTTAATCGCTCTATGCTCTCGCGGTTATAAAAATAATTTATCATAAGCTGGTCATATTTTTATGTAAATATTCTTTATTTGTTTGTGTTGCTTAGTATTAGAACCGTATTAATTTAGAATTTGAAAACCCAAGTGATGACTTATTCTTTCTTGGTTGCTGTGAGTTATATCAATTCACTGGAACAACTTGCATTCCTAAAAAAAAAAGATCTGAATAACTTGTTGAATATAACAATTTAGTAGTCATGATAACAACCAAGATGTCATTGTTCCATGATCCTTTAATCTATTCCCTTGCCTAGCCAGTGATGGACTAGTCGTCCTAAAGTAACTACTCGTTTTAACACTAGTAAAAAAATTTGCACATGAAATATATGTAGTCAAATTTCCGGGCGCCAAATTTTGAGGTAGGAGGGACCAAAACCATTCCATATGGAGTCACACAGTGAGTCAATGCATTGCAAGGGAAGATTCATAAAAGTTACACCAAGTAATTTGAAGAAGAGAATTCAGATAATATTTCAGTATTATATAACATATTATAAACATGTAAATGTGAATCAATATTTATAAATTCATACCTACTAATATATTTACATGTGAAAATATAAGAAATGATTTATTGTATTTTTTAATCATTGTAACTTTACTCTTGAATTAGGGATCAATGTAGGTACATCCTAGTTAAGTAGGAAGTACTGTATTACCTACATCTTCAATCGTAGAATGTTAAACTTTCTTTTATTTTTTTTTTCTCTCCTAAATTTATCCATCATAGATTAAGTATCTTACGGTTAAAAATATAAGTAGCATGATACTCCCTACTTAAGTACTCTATTTTTTTCATATATAGATTCAATGTAGGTACTCCCTAATTTAATTGTAGAATATTAAATCTACGAAATATGTTAGATTTTTTCTCTCCTAAATTTATTCACCATATATTAAATATCTTACAGTTGAAGATATAGGGCCCGTTTGACTTAGCTGATAAAAAATACCTGATAAGCACTAATGCTGATAAGCATTTTAAGTGCTGATACTTATTTTAAAATATAAGTAGTTACATGTTTGGATAAAAGTGCTGATAATATCAATAAGTAGTTGTAATGTTTGTTAAAATAAATATTAACTAATATACCCTTAAAGTTATATGATAATAATATTAAAAAATATGGATAAAAGAGTAATATAGTTGGTTAAAATTAATAAGCCAATAACTTTAAAAATAAGCAGGGGGAACCCTGCTTATTTTTTTTCAACTTATAAGTAATTACCTAACAACTTATAAGTATATTTTTTTAATTACCAAATATGTAAATTTTCTAAAATTTACTTATAAGTAGTTTTATAAGCTTAGCCAAACAGGCCCATAGATAGTATATTATTCTCTACTTAACTACTTTTTTTTCCATATATAGATTCAATATAGGTATACTCTATTTTTTCAATAATTATTTGCAGTTGTACCAAACCATTCAACTTCTCTCTCATTCCACGCGGTTAAAACAGCGCACGATGGCTGTGGTGTGCGGGATTGGACGAGTCCATCACAGCCGTCCATCCACGGATGATGGGCGCTGATGTGCAGGTGACGCGGAATGCTTCCTTTTGTTAAGGGGTCAAAGTCAAGCGGCAGCGGCAATGTCCCATGCCAAGTCAATGACCGGTTAGATTACGGGGCGGTGTCAGTAGCGCCTGCCGCCTGTGTAGACTGTTAAAAGAGAACCAAACCCCCGCGGCCTTTTCCTCTCTCTCTCTCTCTCGTGGTCGTCGGTAGAACAGACGACGAACGCTTCTACTTCTGGTCGTAGTCCAACAACTACCGATCGCCTGCAACAACGTCGCCGGCGTCGAGGCCTTCTGTCCATTTCCAGCAGAGAAAGAAGGTGAGCATAGGAAGAGAAACTTGCAACTCTCTGATTCGTTAGTTCTTTCAATTATCGAGTTCATAATCAGGAATCATATAGGAACTTGTTAGGAACCTTGCAGATTTCGGTTGTCTTTTTTTTTCCCTACCGTTGACTGTAAGGTCAATGGAGCAATCCAAGTTATCCATATTTGGATTTGATCATCGCAATTTAATGTTCTCTGTAATCTGTTGAACTAAGTTGATGAAGTGCTAATTGTTGGTATTTGCACACAGAGGCAACTGGTCTGATCAGGAACAAGGATCATGGGAGGTTGCTGTACAAGTCTCAGAGAAGAAGATAGGCATCAGCCTATTGGTAACTCGCCTCCGATTCAACACTATCCAGGTAAAAGTTAGCAATCTTTATGTGCTGCTTTGCGTTGATCGTGTTTGTTAAGGTCCGCTGCTAACATGGAAAAAATCCAAACAATTCTCCACTCAGCTGCTAAATATGGAATGAATACAGCACCTGAGCCTGCTCCGCGGAGTGCACAGACTGTTAGAGTACAACCAATTGAAGCTCCTGTGATTCCAGCAGAGGAGTTGAAGACGATTACTAAGAATTTTGGCAATGAGACACTACTTGGAGAAGGTTCTTATGCGAGAGTTTACTACGGCGTCCTGAAGAATGGCGAAAGATCTGCTATAAAGAAGTTTGATGCCTCCAGCAAGCAGTCCAATCAGGAGTTCTTGGCACAGGTTTTAGGCTTCTATCCGTTGCCTCTTGACTTGTGGATTTCTTCTTGAGCTTCTTGTGATCAGATCCTTCAATTGATTAATAGGTATCGGCAGTGTCGAAGTTGAAGCATGAGAACGTAGTTGGACTACTTGGGTACTGCGTCGAAGGAAATCTCCGTGTTCTTGCCTTTGAGTTTGCATCTAATGGATCACTCCATGACATCCTTCATGGTAAGGATAATTCTCTGTGTTCTGTGAAGTGAAATTTATAGTTGCATCGAAGGCCACTGGATTTACTAATTTATAGTTGCATTGTTTCCTGAGATGAAATGCAAAGTGTTCTGTGAAGATGTCATTAGCAACTCATGTGATCTTCATCTTCTGATAATAATATGCATCTGTCTGTTGGTTTCACAGGGAAGAAAGGTGTCAAGGGGGCACAGCCAGGTCCAGTACTGTCATGGGCGCAACGAGTTAGAATTGCCGTGGGAGCAGCTAGAGGCCTTGAGTACCTGCACGAGAAAACGCAGCCTCAAGTGATACACCGTGACATCAAGTCCAGCAACATTCTCCTCTTCGACGATGAAGAAGACAACATGGTCGCGAAGATTGCCGATTTTGACCTGTCCAATCAGTCCCCAGACATGGCAGCTCGTCTCCACTCCACTCGCGTCCTCGGAACCTTTGGCTATCATGCCCCGGAGTAAGTGATCGACAAAAGACTTCGGCTCTTGATTGAATTGACCAGTACTAGTCCTTACAAATTTAGTTTGATAAACTAATTTTTATGAATTGACCAGTACTAGTCCTTACAAATTTAGTTTGATAAACTAATTTTACTTGGCACGGCTGTGATCAGGTTTGCGATGACAGGACAACTTAGTGCCAAGAGTGATGTTTACAGCTTCGGCGTTGTTCTCTTGGAGCTTTTGACAGGCCGTAAACCTGTGGATCCCTCATTGCCAAGGGGACAGCAGAGTCTTGTGACATGGGTGTGTAGTTGTGTAATGCATTGGCTTCTTGTTAGAAGAGTAGAACTTCTCACTTGATTTAGATCTTTATTAAGCTTGTTCTGATCCAAACCTTGCTTTTAAATTTAACAGGCAACACCAAGACTGAGTGAGGATAAAGTAAAGGAATGCGTGGATGCAAAGCTTGAAGGTGCATACCCTGCCAAGGCTGTTGCAAAGGTAACAGTTTTAGAACACGTTTCAGAAATCTGTTACACATAAAATTACTGCACAGTTTAATAATGTAATTTCAGAATTGATAATTTCAGAATTGATATCTTTGATGTGCTAATCGTTTAATAATGTTGATCATGAACAGCTCGCTGCCGTGGCTGCTCTGTGTCTGCAGTACGAATCTGATTACAGACCAAACATGAGCATTGTTGTTAAAGCTTTGCAGCCTTTGTTGAATGCTAGACCTGCTACTCCAGCAAGTCATACACCTGGATTTTGAGAACATTTTGCTGAAATAGTTTCAACTTTGTGTGTAGATCGATAAAAATCTCAAATGATTCCTGTTTTGATCGACATGATCTTCTTTGTTGAAACGAAAGGTCAATCATCCCTTTTGTGTTCATTGCTGAGTGCTTGAGGATTGCATTTATTTGTACTTAAAGGTGTCCCAATAAAAAGATTCTTGGATTAGAGATTCTTATGGAATGTGTATTAAGATCACTTGTATCTGAATTCATATGCATACTGGAAAATATGTACTGGATACTGGAATGCGTATACAGATTGTAGATAATGCATATACATTTTTTAACATGTTTCTTTTTCCGGTTACAAGAATTGAATATGGTTAAGCTATGATTTAAGCAACTGTATTAATGTAACAACAAATGGCGATGTTCCTTGAAAAGAACAGTTGTATATTTCTTTTATCAATTTTTATATTAGTGTCTACAAATTTAATTAATCTAATTAGTTAAAAAGATAAAGTAATACGAACTTACAATATCTTAACAAATGCCCATATAAAATATCCACTAAATACTTTCTTAGTTTAATTGCAAGTCTTACATTTATAACTAAATATCTAATCTGTTTGCTCCCATAAGGAAATCAATTTTGTTGGCCAAAAGCATCAACCTTATGTAATTGGTAGACACAAGGAGAGATGAAAATAAATCTTGGAATACTGAATTAGTTAAATATTAATAGTCCTGAATATCGATAGGTCCTAGACTTTAATCGATAAAATAGATGAAAATAAATCATTAACTTTGCGGGAGAATTAGTTTGATTTATTTTTTTAATCTTATTCGACTAATTAATGTCTCTTTCTTTTTATCCTATTTGGATAAGAATATTTTAAAAAATAATTTTCATTTCCGTTCTAACCAACTAATTTATTTCAAACTAAAATTGAATGAGAAACAAAGTCAGACTCTTCCTCCAACTAAGCATCCATTCCTATTCATTTATCCAACAAAAATCATCTTTTTATATGCTTGATTTATTTGTATTTGGCGTAATAAGTTATTTGCACAAAACCAATCTATAAAATTAATGTACATTATAAACAACCTAAAATTCTGTAAAATCATTTGGAATACCATTTTATTATTAAAAATAATATGATTTAATTAATAAAATATAGCTCAATAAGCTACCAACTTTGACTTATTAAATCATACTAAACTTAAATTTTGAGTCCATTATGATTTTACTTGGTAACCTAACTTTACTAGATTTATGGCCACTCTTGAGCATAAATAAGCATGACTCTGGCCGAAGCACCATAAATCAAATTTCCCTTTGTTTTACCGTAGAATTTATTTTGTGGTTTCTTGCACTTACTATTTAACTTTTTACTTAAATTTTCAATTTTACATCTTGAGAAATTACAAAACAAAACAAAAACAAAAATAAAATAAAATAAAATAAAATAAAAAATAATGGAACAACTAAGCAAACGCGTTTAGGAACGGGGCCCATAATGTTTGGCCCACCTGGTCGACACGGAATCGGATCGGGGGGCATAACCGAGTTCACGCGCGTCACCGCGACTCGGCTCCCAAAACCACCCGAAGTCGACGACGACGACCACGACGACGGAATCCCGACGCCGGCGACAGCGCGGAGGCCTCTTCCGATCTTTATCGACTTCAGTGATTCGCCAAGATAACTTTTTTCCTTTCTTTTCTCAACGTCTGATCGATGCCTCCGACTCGGGATCGAACTCTTCGTTTTGCCATCGTTCTGTTCAGGTGACGATTTGTGGCTCCGGCTTCTTTTGATCTCGTCCTCTGGCTTCAAGGGCTTCTCTTCCATTTCATGTCTCCTCATGGCCCCTTCGCAAGTTTCGTCTTGGAATACGACGTCGGGAGGCTTTGTTCTTACCGGCGCTTAGAGAATTCGGTCAAAATTGGATCTTGTTTTCGTAAATTTAGCTGGCGGGGTTCTCCACGAGGTGTGTTCAGTTTTATTTGTAGATATATTAAGCTCGGAGTTACTAGAATTTTGTAATACCAAAGTTTTGCCTTTGGGCTTCATAGTTGTTTTAAATAAAAAAAAGGAACTTTTGGAGTTCATAGCAACCGAGCAGTTGAATGTTGTCCCCAATTGATATGTTTACTTTGAGAATTATATAAAAATTTTTTCTTCTACAAACTTTGAGTAACACGCCAACTGTTTGAATATTGATGTCTTCGAACATTTGTCCATGTGTAATTTTGCCCCCTATGTTGCAGGTCATCCATGATGAATCATATGAAATATGTGTCAGTACTGTTAAATTTGGCTCGTCAACCATATCAATGAAGAGTACATCTTGATTACCAATGTAACCACTTGGTTCAGATCTCAGAAGTCAGAATTATGTTGCATTCTCGTAAGTTTTTTATCAACTCCTCGTCAGTATCAAACTTCATGCTGGTGTCTGTGAAATGAAATAGTGACATACTTTTCTATCTAATCTCTAAAATTTCATGTTTACTTGCTTATTATCATGTCAAAATGAAAGGATAGCCATTTTAGGTGTCAGTAGCTCAATATGAAATTTTGTTCTAGTCTTTAGTTGATGTAATTCTTTGTCAAAACTAGATTAAAAGGTGGGAAAACAAAGGTCGATCTCTGCACAATGGTTCAGGAGCTGATTAAGGCTAGATCTACTGGGTTCACAGATCCTGGTTGGGAACATTGTGTTGCTCAAGATGAGAAAAGGAAAAAGGTGAAGTGCAATTACTGTGGGAAAGTAGTCAGCGGTGGTGTATATAGATTGAAGCAACATTTGGCAAGAATATCTGGCGAAGTTGCTTTCTGTAGAAAGGTACCATATGATGTCTACAAAAAGATGAGTGCACTGATGGAAGGATGCAGAGCTAACAAAAGAAGACGGTTGGAAGATGTAACACTTCCTCTTGATTTGCACAACAATGATGAAGATGGAGGCACTAAAGAACCAGCGGGCTATAAGTGTAAGAAAAGGCATAGCAAAAGTAATCAAAGTTCAGTAACAAGTATAATCCCTCTTCGATCACTAGGATATATTGACCCTGGATGGGAGCATGGTATGGCCGCAGATGAAAAGAAAAAGAAAATAAAATGTAACTATTGTGAGAAAATAGTCAGTGGTGGTATAAATCGTTTTAAACAACATTTAGCTAGAATTCCTGGGGAAGTTGCATTCTGCAAGATGGCTCCAGAAGAAGTTTATCTTAAGATGAAAGAAAACATGAAATGGCATCGTACTGGACGGAGGGGAACACCTGAAGCCAAGGAACATTCCGCTCTCTATACACATTCTGACAATAGCGATGTGAATGAACAAGCAAATGGGCAAGATAAGGCCAATCACTTAATTGGCAGCCATGATGTTTCTTCAAGCAAACCAATGAAGAGACGATCCAGCAGAAGGGCATCACTGAATGTTACAGCTGGTAAGGAAATGCAATTTGAGCAGATAAACTTGGATTTAATGTTATCTAAGACACCACAAAACCACACCTCAATTTTGAACAATCAATCGAAGCACAAAGCAGGCTCAGAGAAGAACTACAAAGAAGTTGTTTCTGCAATATGCAAGTTCTTCTGCTATGCAGCAATACCTTTTAATGTCGCAGATTCTCCATATTTCAAGAAGATGCTTGATTTAGTTGGTCAATATCAACATGGATCAGAAAGTCTCGGGAGCAGATTAATTTCTGGCCAGTTGCTTCAGGAAGTGGAAACAATGAAGGATTATCTTGCAGATGGTAAGGCTTTTTGGGCTACAACTGGTTGCAGTATTCTTGCAGATAGCTGGAAGAATGTGGAAGGAAGGATAGTTATCAACTTCCTGGTATCTTGTGCAAGGGGTACATATTTTATCTCCTCGACTGATGCTTCTGATGAAATAAAGGACGTGACAGGTCTTTTTAGGTTACTGGACAAGGTTGTAGAGGAGGTAGGCGAGGAAAATGTTGTGCAGGTACAAAGCTCTTTTTGTTCCAATTTTCCATGTTAGATTATATCCACAATATGTAATATCTTTGATGGTATTTTTTTAAATATCAATTTACAGGTCATCACAGAAAATACTGCATGTTTTAGAGCTGCTGGAAAGTTGCTGGAGGAGAAGAGAAAAAATTTATACTGGACACCATGTGTTGCTCATTGCCTTGATCAAATCTTGGTGGATTTTGCAAACTTGGAGTTGGTGAGACAGTGCATTGAGAAAGGACAGAAAATAACCCGATTCATTTACAATCAACTGTGGCTGTTAAAGTTCATGAGAGAATTTACAGCAGGAAAGGATCTTCTTAAACCGACTATGACAAAATCTTTGACTACCTTCCATACATTAGAGTGCTTATTAGACCATCGATCTGCTCTGAGAAAGATGTTCCAATCAAGTAAATGGGCTTCATCTGAATTAGCCAAATCAGATGAGGGCAAGGAGGTTGAAAAACTTGTTCTCAAGTCTACATTCTGGAAGAAAACACAGTATATAAAAAAATGTGTAGAACCTGTTCTCCAAGTTTTTAAAAAAGTAAAGAGCGAGGAATCTTTGTCCATGCCATCAATCTATAGTGACATCTGCCAGCTTCGTCATGCCATTAAAATTGCACATGCTGATGATGAGCAGAAATATGGTCCCTTTTGGAGTGTGATAGATAACCATTTGAGTTCTGTGGTTCACCACCCTCTTTCTGTTGCAGCATACTTCCTTAATCCATCATACCGTTATCGTCCAGATTTCATGGCAGTATGTATAATATAATTCCTCTTCTATTATCAGTTAATACTTGTTTTGCAGGTTTTGATTTCTGGTTTCATGTGTAGCTTCCTGAGGTCATCCGTGGTTTAAATGAATGCATAACTCGGTTGGAGCCAGATAGCATAAAGAGAGTGTCTGCTGCTGCACAGGTTCTCAAAACTTCCCTACTTTTCATGGTCATAAATTGTCCAGTACGAATTTATGTATTTTGATGCTATCCTCCTACCATTATAGATACCTGACTTTGTTTGTGCAAAAGCTGACTTTGGAACTGAATTGGCATTGAGTACAAGAATGGATTTGGATCCAGGTAATTTCTTTCTCCATGATGTTTACTCAAGGTTGATTGTGACAGCTTACAAGCACCACTATGCACTTAGTAATGCAGTAATTTGTAACTAGTCTGTTAGTTGGTTTTAATCAGACCAAAAAAAAAATTCTCCATTGTTTTTGTTGTTCCAACATGCTTTCTCGCTGCTCAATGCTCCACTTGTTCTCCTGCAGCTGCGTGGTGGCAACAGCATGGTATAAATTGCCTTGAATTGCAGAGACTTGCTGTTCGCATATTAAGTCAGCCCTGCGCATCGCTCGTCTGTGAACATAACTGGAGTAGATTCGATTACATTCATAGTGAAAGACGTAGTCGTTTTGCTCAGAAAGGATTGAGTGATTTCTCTAGTGTCCATTACAACCTACGTCTTAGGGAAAGACAGTTAAAGAAAACACTCGATGACGCTATATGTCTTGAGAATCCCTTCCTTGAGAACCTATTAGACAATTGGGTCGTGGAAGTTGGTACCCTAGCTTCAAAAGAAGAGGTATCTTATCATTCTTTTCCTTTAACTTTCGCCTTGCGGTGATCAATAAATTTTGCATAGTAACTTTGTTCTTGCTATAACAGGCCTTCTATACTGATTATCGACGAGTTGGCTTGGACGTAAATGAGGTTAACATAACATGTAGTATAGATGATGAGGGGCTAAGAAAAACTGATACAAATCTTGCATCAGTGCCTCAAATGGAGGAGCCACTTGAACATGCTTCTGTTAGTGGTACTGCAGTTGATGAAGATGACGGCGATCCCAACCTCGTGGATGATGAATTAAGTGACTAGTTATACATCTGATCTCTTACAACCCCATATGCTTCAATTGTTGAGAAAACCGGGTTGACTTATTCTTTTAGGATTGCTTTAAAGTATCCATGAATAAATTTCGTGAATTGTAGAAGTATTACAAGCCCAGAACTGAAGTATAAGTATATGCAAAGATTTTTTTTTTTCTTCACTATGTGCCTAAAAGTCTTATCTGGTAGCATGAATTATCAACTGATAAATTTGAGATTTGGATCTCAACAGCTTATGGTAAAATTAAGAATGTGTTATCAATTAATAATGAATTGAGCTTCACAAAGACTTCGAAGGTGATGTTTACTTTTTAATATGTTCGATTTAAATGCCAAGAAGTTAAAAAATATTGAAAAATTCTTTTTAATATTTTTCATTAATATAAAGTTATAAATCATCTAAGTTCAAATGTCAATCAATTTGTTTGACGTAAATAATTAGAAAATCTCTATCCTGAATTAAGAGATCAAAAATTAATAGTTTGAATTTGAGCTTCGAAATAATTATTTTGGTCAGAATTTATCCTGTCGTTTTTGTTCGAATATCGAATTAGTTGAACAAAAAATATCCAAATGTCCGAGTTATTAATTCATTACTTCTAGAGAGGCAACGAGCTCTTGCTTTCATCTTCCAGCAGCAGGTAACAGCACATAATATAATTTCCAATTTTTCTGGGTCAAAGTCAAAGAAAGGATCCAACACCACCCAACTCTGCAAGCAACACACGCATCCTTCAACAATGGCGTCCTCCTCCAACCCTCCTTCCAGTGGCAAAGACGCAGCAGCAGCAGCAGCAACTACTAGCGATCGTGAGAAGAAGAGCTTCCAAGAGCTAATGGCAGCTTCGCCTGAGAAGTACGCCGACCTCATCTCCTCCCTCCCGTGCTCCGAAGCATGGCAAGCTCCCATTCGACAGTACAGTGGCTACTTCATTCTAGAGAACATCCTGCCCTGCGTCATGGCCGTCCAGGACCATTTCCGGTCGCGCCCCGGCGATCTCATCCTCGCCACCCAGCCCAAGTCCGGCACCACCTGGCTCAAGGCCCTCGCCTTCGCCGTCGCGAACCGCGACGCCATCGCCCTGGACCAGCGGCACCCGCTGCTCAGCAGGAACCCCCACCAGTGCGTCCCCTTCCTAGAGATCCCCATGGCATCGGCGGCCACCGAGGACGTCGACGCCCCAACGCGCAGACGAATCCTGGCGACGCACCTCTCGTACTCGCTGCTTCCGGCCGCGGTCAAGGCGTCCGAGTGCCGTGTCATCTTCCTGGCCCGCGACCCTAAGGACGTGTTCGTCTCGCTGTGGCACGCCCTGAGGAGGATGTACGCCGGCGCGGCGCCCATGGACATGAGCCGGGCCTTCGAGCTGTTCGTGGCAGGAACCTGCGCCTACGGCCCCATATGGGATCAGTACCTCGAGTACTGGATGGAGAGCCAGAGGCGGCCGGAGAAGGTGCTGTTCTTGAGGTACGAGGACATGATGGCGGACGCGGCCGGAGGCGTGAGGAGGATGGCGGNTACGGCCCCATATGGGATCAGTACCTCGAGTACTGGATGGAGAGCCAGAGGCGGCCGGAGAAGGTGCTGTTCTTGAGGTACGAGGACATGATGGCGGACGCGGCCGGAGGCGTGAGGAGGATGGCGGAGTTCATGGGGGCTCCGTTCACGGAGGCGGAGGAGAGGGGCGGGGCGGTGGAGGAGGTGGTGCGGCTGTGCAGCTTCGAGACCATGAGGGACCTTGAGGTGAACAGGAATGGCGTCCTGGGGACGCTGGGGAAGATTCCGCTGCGCAACGACACGTTCTTCAGAGAAGGCAAAGTTGGCGACTGGGCGAACCATCTGAGTCCGGCGATGGCCGCGAGGATGGACGAGGTGTGCGGCGAGAAGCTGCGAAGCTCCGGCCTCACGTTCTGGTAGCTATGAACAAGCATGGATTTGTTTGGGAACTGGTACAAGGTCTCAAACTGATCTCTTCCTGAGTGGTTTTTTTTTTCTTCCAGCAAAATGTGTATGATTAATTCTGTTCAATCGGATAATGATATGAAATAAAGAAGCAAATAATTTTGAGCTTAAATTAACTAAGATGATTTTTTTATAAATATATATATTATTATCCGTGTAATTGACAGATATTTTTTTCGATATGATCGTCGTTATCAAAGGCTACTAAAAAACTATTGATTAATCAAGTTCGGTTGACACATCGAGTTAATAGAAGTATGTTCTGAAATTGAAAAACGAAAAGAATTAGTAACTTCGAGTTCGAGCCCTTCGAGTCATCGATTTAGTCAAATGAATATTATTTTTTTTTTATTTTGAATTAGTCAGAAGCTAATAATTTTTGACATCAGACCTCATAAATAAAAGTGTTGAGTGTAATTGATAAAATTTGATCATTCAAGTTGGTAGTTCAAATTTTCACAATAAAAAACTTTTAATTACATTTTAATTAATTTCTTAATATTTTTTCTCCAAAAGAAGAAATGTGTCATAGAGGCAAGAACAATGAATACAGACATATGGTATTTGTCTGCGACAGAATATTTTTGTAAAGAAAGAGTTTGTATTTGATAACAAGGAAAGAAATTGATCAACTACAGACATATGGTGTTTGTCTCCAAAAGAAATTGATCTTTGGAGAATTTGGAGACTCAGAAACGATATTCACTTTAACTCCATATCGGCAACCGCAACTGAGGTCTGGCGACGAGTAGTGCCCAGCTTTCATGATTCGCAGATTCAAAGTTCTGAAGGGACCAGCCCCACGACCTCCAACCAGGTGCGATGGGAGCCGCCACCTCAATCCGTGTTCAAATTGAACACAAACGGGTCCTTCAATGGACCAAATGAGGCCGGAGGAGCAGGTTATATTATTCGTGATGCTAATTCGGTCTTTTGTGGTGCAGGAGCACTTCAATCCGTTTTTGAATCAGCCCTGGAGAGCGAAGCACGGGGAGTATATGCCGGGATGCACGAATGCAAACGGAGGGATTTTTTAAACATCATCGTGAAGTCAGATTGTGATATCCTCATTCGGATTTTGAACAATAAGACAAAACGTCTTTGGCGCATGAGAAATCTGCAATCTCCTTCCTTATTTTGAGTTATGTACATTTGTCTATATTCCCAGATCTGCTAATAGAGCAGCTGACTTTTGTGCTTGTTTTAGACGATATTAAATAAGCGATAATTTTTGGAAGGTTGACCCTCCTCCGGGGATCCTCGATATTTTGTATTCGGACACTACTGTTATAGCTAGTTAATCTTAATTCAAGTTTTTATTAAAAAAACTGAAATATTTCATTACAAACTTTAAGGCATCCAATTTCTTGTGGTGCACTAAATTGTAAATCAAGATGCATCATTATTCTATTCTTGAGATTGCTCATGCCTTTTTTTCCCCTTAAAGCTTTGTAACAGAAAAAGGAAAAAAAATATATGTTGAAGCATCAGGCCATGAATGCGGAGAGCACATCAGAGGCTTCATTTCCTACCACAAGCTTCTGCACAATTATGGGCCACTCCAAGTATAACATTCATTATCTATAGAACATGTTCAAACCAATTCAATAGAGAATAAAAAAGGGAAACATGTTTCCAACCAATTCAGAACTTCTGTCGAACTCTATGGTAGCGTTTACATCATAACTTAATGTCTTATTTTTTTTTAATATTTATAATTCGATGTAACGCTCCCAAAAGTCCACCCCGCCACGTGACAGAATGTCCTCCTGAGTGCGCTACACATCATACATAATCTTGACTTTTGGGTTGACACTAAAACTGATCAACTAAATGCGGAATACATATAACAATTGAAATTTTTTTATAACATAAAATAATTGTGGAAGTCTTACATAACATAATTTGTCTCAGAAATAACTATTACATTATTTAGAAAAGAAATAATCTAGAGGTTGACATAGGACCATTAATTATGTGCAACCAGCATCATCATCACGAACATCCGTCGTCGCATGCACCACCAGTAATCATGATAGCCGAGATCACTGATCTACATGATCCAAAGCAGGGGGAAAATAAAATCCACCATGAGCTATAAAACTCAGATATATGAGGCACAATAGAAAGGTACTTTTCATGATAGAATGAAAGCATGAAACTAAAATTATATCATTATAATTAATCATCAATAAACATACATGAGAGTCATCATAAAACATTATATATATTTTCCCTTTCTTAATATATCATCATGATCATATCTTGTTTTCTTTCTTTATTTCCTCTCATCATCTTTAATTCATCATCTTCCCTTACATAACTTTATTTTCATCATCATTAGCATATCATAACTTTCTCAAATTAGGAGTGGGTTACGAAACCACTATATACATATTTTCTTAACATGAACTATGACATCAACCAAACATAAGTCATCGCATGATAGCTGAGATCACTGATCTACATGATCCAAAGCAGGGGGAAAATAAAATCCACCA
>LTAE01000565.1:3159-78687 GCA_001647135.1 Pontederia paniculata
GAGAGTGGGCGTCCAGGAAGCTGAAGTGGAATCAGCGGGCGACCAGAGATCAGTTGAAGAGAGGTACTCACGTCAAGATCGGGCGGTCAAAGGATTGGCGGATGACTGAAGGAGCTTGACTGAGGGACAAAGGCTTCAGCACTTGAAGCTATGGACGCTCGAGGGTGAGAGGTGGACGACTGAAACACCAGGCGGCAGTTCAAGTGGAGACTTCATTAGAGCAGCGGTCGACCGAGGCAGGAGCAGCGGGCGACCGAGGAGTAGGTGAAGGTACTGTACTTGCATTAA
Organism: Pontederia paniculata; assembly: GCA_001647135.1. NCBI lineage: Eukaryota > Viridiplantae > Streptophyta > Magnoliopsida > Commelinales > Pontederiaceae > Pontederia > Pontederia paniculata. The sequence goes on from LTAE01000565.1 coordinate 3,448, forward strand.
CGACTAGTTTTCTGAGTGAGAGAATTAGGTCGCTAGTGTAGAGTATATATTGTAATCCCAAGAGTCTTGAGAATTAACTTTGGCAAAATATTCAGTGAGAGCATTGAGCAAGAGAAAGCCTTAGTTCCCCTTCTGCGATTCGAGTGAAGAATCCAGGATAAAAGGGATTGTGAGTTCGTGAGTTAACTGTAAGAGGTTGTCTCCTTATTCTCTAGAACAGAAAGGAGAAGTTGTAAGGGAGCCTTCGCCCTTGAAGAAGGAGTTAGTGATCTCCGAAGGTCTCGTGTTCGAGAAGACTAGAGCGGGGACGTAGGCCAGGAGTTCGGCCGAACCTCATCAACAAACCATGTGTTTGTGTACTTGTTTGTTCTATGTTCTCCTCTTCTACTACTTGTTTATATTTGCATCTATATGCTTCCGTTGTTTAAACTAATCTAACATAGTAAAAGCAGTAAAAGTTTTAATACACCAATTCACTCCCCCTCCCCTCTTGGTGTCATCCCGATCCTACGGGTTAATCGGATATCTAACTTATTCATAGTTGAGTTTTGTTTGGGTTGCTTCATATTCAACCAAACTAACCTAATTGAAATTTAAGTGATTCAAATCCGTCGGGTTCATCGGGTCAGTTGAAACCCTTAGGTTTCATTTGTGTTTGCTTGCATTTGGATACTTCACTTTAGTAGATCAAGTTCATACTGGTCTTTTTTGTCTCGTCGAGTAACATAGGCGGAAATTTCAATGTCTCAATCGAAATCATTAGCCATCTCGACCGATCAAGTTCATACTGGTCATTTTTTTACTCCTCATTTTTTTTTGGGTGTGAATCACTGGTCATCTATTAGAGAAAGGAACTATCCTAGCGAAGCTCTAACTCCTCGGTTTAGGAAGAGCTCAAAGATAAGAAGTTAGCAAGGTACGAATATTTTTCAAGTGATCCATGGATAGCTACTTTAGGATGGATAAGTAGGGGTAATGATTGTTGCTAGTATTTGATTTCACTTACCCAAGGACCACCAAAGCTCTCATTTGTCATTTTGCTAACTTGGTGGAATGACATGTACTAAGTTTGTTCTAGCCATTTTGCTCTTGCATGTTACTTTTTTTTTAAATCTAATCTTTTCTTTGTTAAGTTAGAGGGTAAAAATGTATCTTCATAAGTGTCCATCTTCATATGATATTTTTAATTTTCTTTATTCAAACAACACATAATTTATCTTATCCAAACAAGAATTTATAATTCTCCTCCTTTCTCATTATAACTCTTCTTCCTCCGCCTCTCCCTACTTCCCCACCCCATCATGACTTGAATAAGCAAAGTCAAGTTCATATAATCAACAAATGCACTCGAAGATTTCAAAGCTCAAGATTGTATCATTTAAGATGAGTTGCACACATTGTTTTCATATACTTATGATATAATAAAACTTAGATATGAAAGGTGGAATTCAAAACTTTTTTATGAACATGGATACACAATATACTTGTTTTGTATCATATATGTAAAAACTTGTTAATTTGATATCTTGATATAAAAACTTCTATGTCACATATAAACTTAGACCTGAACTAACACCATTGAAATTGAAGTGATTCATATTGTCTGATTGATTGAACTGGGTGAACACCTTAGTCAAGTTCAATGCATGCATGAAGATTTCAGAGCTTAGGAATGTATCATTTCTGATGAGTTTTCTGATGGATGCACACCATGTTACTTTCATAGGCTTATGATATAATTAAACAGTGTAACCAAACTTTTGTGTTGAACATAGTTATATGATAAATATCGTGAATGGTTGTAGTTCGTCATTTTCACTATAAAAAGAAGTAAGGAGTTTTTCTAAGCTAAAGTGCTTTCTAGTTTGAGAGACCTAATCAAATAGCCAAGAATCATCAACTTCGGAGGGACCAGCTCCAGGGGAAATGAATTTACGAAGGATCCGATCCCAATTGAAATTGAGTCTGTTAGGGGTATAAGCATTGTAATTTCCGCAGTTGGTATTGGAGGAGTGAATGCATGTCGAAAGGAAATTTGTTCTACATCATAAAAACTAGTTAATTTAATTTTTTTATGTAAAAACTTTCACATCACATAATTAAACTTAAACTTGAACTAACCTCATTGAAATTGAAGTGGATCATATCATTGAATTCATCAAGTCGATCAAATCCGATGAACATTCTTAGTCAAGTTCACATAATTTACACATGCATGAAGATTTTTGGATTGTATCTTATGAGTTTCTTGATATACGCACTCCATGTTATTTTCACAAGCTTATGATATAATTAGTTCAAGATGAAAGATGGAGTCCAAACTTTTGTGCGGACCACATATATGCAATATAAATTTTGTGTCTCATATCCATAAAAATTTGTAATTTTCTTTCTTTACGTAAAAACTTTTACCTCTAAATTAGCCTACTTAGCAGTTTTGCTAAGTAGACTCCTTAGCGATGATCCAGATCGTCAAATTTAATTTTGATGATCTGAGATTAAATTTAAAAATTCAAAATATCTTTTAAGAATTTGATCTCAGATCGTCAAAATCGAATCTGACGTCTGAATCATCGTTAAGGAGTTTAATTAGCAAAATTGCTTAGTAGACTTGAACTAATTCAATTGCAATTCAGATTATTGGGTTCATCAAGTCAATCGAACCCGGTGAACGTTCTTAGTCAAGTTCACATAATCAACGCATGCATGAAGATTTTATATTTCAAGATTGTATCATTTAATATGAGTTTCTAGATAGATGCACCCCATGTTATCTTCATAGGCTTGTGATATATTTAAACTTATAGATGAAGGGTGAAATTCAAACTTTTGTGTGGAACACAAATATGCAATATATTTGTTCTATATTATATTTGTAAAAACTTATTAATATGTTTACTTGCTTAATTTACTGACATGGCTTAATTTGTTTGTTTATTGATTGGCTTATTATTTGAGTCATACGTTGTTTCAGTTTTACTAATTGACTCGAGAAGATCGAGAAGGCCCTGCAATTTTTGTTGGTCCAACAAAAAAAAAAGAAGACCCTGCGTTTTGCCAATAATTTATTCCTGTTTAATAAATTAATTGTTTACTTATACTACGGTTACTAGAGTTACCAATTTCACATGAAAGCCCAGGCCTTGCCTGCCTGGTCATACCTGTCATTGCAGTTAAAGAGCAAGCACATAAATGTTTTCCCTCAATAGACCCAACTCTTAACATAATGAAGATTTTTTTTCCATCATAAAAGAAATTAGAAGCACTTTGAAAGTGATGCTGATCCAAATATGCAAGGTGCATATACAATTTGTGTATGCACGCTAATATGCTTCATATATATATGTCAATGTAATCGAAAGAAAACTATATATACATATGATAACAACAAGATGTATCACTTATATAACAGCAGGTCAACATAAAATATTAGTTGCTGGCAGCATAAGGTGAAAACTTCTGATGAAGAATCCAAAGATCTGATTAATGAACATGAGAACAGTATTTTCATTGGTGAATCTTCCCTCTGTTTAGTTTGTCGGAGAAAAGGACATTGATGATAACAGTGTATTATTACAAACATTGAAGCATCTCACGGGGGTAATCCGGATGGGGCGCTATGCAATCCTATATCGGATTCCCCGTCTGACAGATGCAGTACATCTTTGTAAAATATATTACCTGTTTTACATATAACTAGAAGTAAAAAAAATATTAAACAACATACCCACGAATGAGCAAATAGAATTGACCGACATATGTTTCGCATGTTTCGCTTTCCACGGCAGGCGCAGCCTGCCTTATTATGACGAATCAATATGGAGATCAACTGCAGTAGCACATGAAGAAAGCTGTTGACTCTACCATTTCATCGGACTAATAAAGAATAAAAACTGCAACTTTCTAGCACTCACAAATCGAACTACACAAAAGCCTAGACCAACCTCCAATTCCCAATCAGGGGAGCAAAAAGCTGAACTCGGTGAAAATTTTTTTGCGACAAACCTCGTGTTTTCTATCTACAGCTGAATGCGGAATTCGGCCACGTTGTAGGAAGACCTAAATTTGTATAGCTCTTATCAGTTTGAATTGTAGCGAATAGCACTCCATTGAGATGCAATCATTCGGCATTTAGTTACAATCTAATCCACACTCCTCCAGAAGTGGTCCATCTGACTTTGGTAGGAATGGATCAATCCGAACCCACAACAAAGAGAAGATTGATGCAAGGAGAATGGACCACACAACAATGATCGTGGGTGTTCTATTCTGTCGGCCGACGAGACCTTTGAGGAAAGGATATAGATGGACAATCACCCAGAATGAGAAGAAGAGTTTACCAAAGAGAGGTCCCCATGATTCATAACCATTGTTTATTGCATTGGATACGCCAGCCACAACACCAATGAAGTTTATAATAAGCAGTGTAGTGGGAGGAATGAGTAGCGTCGTCCATTTGAAAGTGTAAAGTTCAGAGAACTCTTCATCGTCACCAGCCTTTGATGTGACAGTGAAATTAGTGTCTATACCAGCAAGGACCTTCAAAAGACCCTGGAATACAGCAAAAAGATGAGAAGATACGCCTCCAATGACCCAAAATTGTTCATTTCTCCACCAGTCATCAAGTCCAATACCACTCCATCTCATTTCCAGGATACTTGTAGCAAAAATACAAATGAAGAGGGAGATAAACCACAGGCTCGCAACATTGCTAAGCTGAAAATCAGAGTTAAATGTTCAGGTTAGTATAAAACAATAAAGTGTCAGGCGATTTAGTTTGCAAAGTAATTATAACTCACCTCTGGGGTAATAAATTTGCCCGTGAGCAAGCAAATGGCAGGCAATGTACAGTACGCCAAAAGCGGAATGGATGTCCAGGGATAAACAGTAGCATTTATGTAGGATAATCGTTCCAACCATTTCAGACCACTTCCATAACCATACCACAGGGGACAGTGTTTACTCAAGAAAATCTCAACAGATCCAAGTGCCCACCTAAGGACCTGGTGAAGACGATCAGAAAGATTAAGGGGTGCAGAACCTTTGAAGGCAGGTCTCGGTGGTACGCAGTATATTGACCGCCATCCATGGCAATGCATTTTGAAACCTGTCAATATATCTTCTGTGACTGAACCGTAAATCCATCCAACCTGTAGAGTAAAAGAGATCTGATTAACATAATGTTCCTTGTGCACAAAAAAAAATCTTGTATAATTGACATAGGGAATAAAGAGAAAGTTACCTCTTTTCCCCAGTCTGTCTTTTCTTCATAACCACAGCTAATAACATGAATAGCTTCCTTTAGGAGTGATGCAGGAGTCGCGCTTTTCAGTGTCCCGCCATTCTCAAGTAAAGTGGATGCAACAAAAACAGGGGACTGACCATACTTCTTTTCCAACTTTTGTTCAGACATCGGATTAGCTTTTTCACTCTGGATCCCTGCATATATATTTATCCCAGAATTAAGAGTCTGCATTTAATTCATACAACTGAAAAAACAGACCACATTTATCATTGTTGATACAGTTCGTCACTATGACCTCTAGCATTGACCAGAAGGCAGGTGAGAGTTGAGAAATTCTAATGACGACTATCCGTCAGATTCAGGAATTGTATGTTTAACTTGTGGTCAACCAAAAGTAAGCATTCATGTGGATATCTTGAAGTGACCCTTTGAAAAGAAGATGCGTGCAAAAATGTTTGATCAATAATTAAAGCAAATACCTTCACCACCCTTTTCAATGCCCTCTATTGCAAGCACTGTTGCAGAACTGTCTCCTCTTTTGAATGTCTTCTTCTTATCTTGTTTAGCTTTTGTTGCTTTCTTCTTCCTTCCAGGACAACAGCAGCAACAAAAGCACCACTTAGGCCAGCAGTTGCATGTTCTACTAGGTGGCTTCTTCGACTTGGGTGCATCAGTGCCATAAAGTGCTTGTCTTCTGAATGCACACCCAGTGCCGACATAAATAGGTCCTTGTATCCCATCAAGACCTTTCATGTTGATCTGCATAATCAAATACAATTGTTAACTATTTACCGATGGCAGGTAAAAGAAATTGTGAGGGCTGTATAATCCAGGGATTGGAACTTGGATGCTTACATCAAAGAACACTATGTTTCTATTAGCATATCGATCATGTCGATCAATACCATCAAACCTCTGAGGAAACTGCACATAACACACTTTCTTCCCCACGAGTGGGTCCATCAAAAAGCACATTGATTCCCGTATAGCCTTGCTATTATTGAAGTAATGGTCACAATCCAAATTCAAAAGATATGGTGCATTTGTAAGCACAGCAGAAACTCTAACCTGGAAGAAATAACAAAGCAAAAATGGGTTACTAGATCTGCAAAAATAATGCACAGGAAAACTGAGGATACTTTTCTCACCAAAGCATTCATAGCACCAGCTTTCTTGTGGTGGTTGAACCCTGGCCTTTTTTCTCTTGAAACATAAACCAAGCGTGGCAATTCATTTCCCTCCATATCATGCCCACCACTTTGGCCTAAAAATACCTAAATTTTCCGACAGAAAGAAACAATCAGATTAATCAGCAATGAGTTTATAACTGGTTAGTTGACACTGAGGATACTATTCAAAATCTCTAGCACTTTCTTACCTGAATCATGCCTGGATGATCGCGGACATTATTCCCAGGCCATGGAGTCCCATCCTGCATGGTCCATCCTTCTTCTGGAACCTTCTGAGCTTTTGCGACCAAAGCATTGATTCGTACCTTGAACTCTTCATATTCTCTCTGGAAACATAATAAAACATTTCATGTCAAACCATAACATAAGCTTACAAGAAAATATTGACTTCCCACAGTGTTTTACCTACCTTCATTGCTCTACGCTCCTTCACAAATGAGGGATGGATTTTATCCTTCAAGTAATCCATCTTTTGCTGGAAGTACCACTCAGGAGCACGAGGTTCAACACTGAACTTCTTACAGAAGGGCACCCATTTCTTCGCAAATTCAGATGTTTCTGATAATGCCTCGAATGTTAACATTGCAGCTCCATCATCAGATACATAGCAAGATACCTTCTCAACTGGGTAGTCCACAGCAAGGATGGAGAGGACTGTATTTGCTGTAACCAAAGGAGGCTCCTTCATGGGGTCGACTGTACTAACAAAAATGTCAACTGGTGCTAAACGAGAAGGCTGGCCTTCCTTCTCATACCTGGATAGAACCACAAGGAGTTAACTATGACTACTGCATATAATCATAAAAAGAGTGTATATATCAGCAATTTTACCTTAATGACAATCTGTCAAGATAAGTTTCTCTTTCGATTGGAAGCCACTTAGGAAACTGGTCAAGGATCCATGAAACAGCAAACCAGATTTCACAAATAACAGATATGAGCCACAATGCAAATGCATCAGGTACAGGATGTGTGATCCGATAGTGGAAGAAGAAACCAACGACCACAAGACGAATCACAATGATCATCCTATACGGGTTAATTTGACTAGAAGGGAACGGAAGCTTTCTTGATAAAGGTTGTCTCGCTTCATCCATCCTGCAGGGTAAAGAAAAAGAAAGAAAAGAAAATTTGTTAAGTCTCAACAATATATACTATAGAACTGATTGGTAGCCATTTTTGTTAAGACCATCAAAGAATAGGAAGATTCAATGTAAATAATTGCAAAGCAGAATTTGCAACAATAACAAAAACTTCTAGCCTAATTAAATCAAGCTATGGAGATGCTACACTCCCAAATTACATCATATAGAAACTAGAAAAAAGCAAAAAAACAATGCATAGGCGAGTTCCCATAGATCCCTTCATGTTTATAAGATTCTATAAGATGTTTGATTTCATGAATACCAATAACAAAAGTAAACTATTATCCTAAGCTTCCTAATAAAATTCCATGAAGATCTTGAATTTGCAACAAACATGTTACTTACAATGGTAGATCTGGCCCTTCATCATCGTTATCCCAATCTTTTCCGCCGCCATCATGTCTTGCCAAGTGCATTTTGTCTTGCTTCTGCTTCCAATTTTCCATTCTCTCCTTCCATGCCACACTCCCATAGCCATACGCAGCAAGATCCTTAGAAGGATCCATGGATCTCGGTTGTACTGAAAAAGGAAGAATTTGTAAATACTTAGTACTGAACTATGAATATCTCATAATAATTGAAACCATTTTTGGCATGCATATAAGTGCCATTATTTTGTCCTCTTGTAACTGGAACCTATAAAAGCTTGCCATTCTATGGCTACTAACCTGGTAAATTGGGATCTGAAAAAGGAAGAGGATGAATTCTCTTCCCTCCACCCCCCATGAAAGAAGGCACGAGTGCATGCTGTTCTGGAGGAATATCATCAACCTGTTAAAAGAGAACCATCCATGAGAGCTTGTAGAAGACCGTTGGCCGCAAGGAACATTTAGACATTGGAGGCACAAGGTGAAGTACTGACTATCAGCTACAATAAGGCTAAAAATTTGCAGAGAATGCATGAACGAATACTAGCTGAATACACAACGAGACGCAAGTTATTGAGTACCATCTGGCCATTGGTGAGCAAGGGGACTTGAGGCATTGTGTGAACAACATGAGGCATGTCGACGTCGCCCCCTCGACCATAGCTCATGTGCCCCTGCAGCATGGCCTCCGTCATGTACTGCATGTCCTGCTTGTCCCTCCCGACGAAGTTGAACTCGTTCTCAAGGTCATCAACGTCATCCTCATCCTCGTCGCCAGCCACTCGAGGGCACCCTGTCGGCAGGTAGAGAGATCCAGGTCAATGATCCAGGCAACAATTCAGAGCGGCGGAGAAGAGAGTCTGCAAAGCCTTCGGATTTACCCTTGAGACGCTTGAACCTGGTCTTGCATTGGGGGCAAGCCTGATTCCCTTCCCTGCGCTCGTACTCGTAGCAGGTCCTACAGATTGGGAAGGCACACTCGTTGCAGGCCACGAAGAGCTCTCCGTCAACGGTGAGACCGACATCGTCCCCGCAGATCTGGCAGATTTGGCCCCTCTTCTGCTGCAAAGGCTTCGGCTGCAACGGCGCAAGGAACTCCTCAACTTCCAAGATGGAAATGGAAGGAAATGTACAGAAAGGGGTAAAGAGATAGATCAATGAAGACTTACGCCGGATTCACCGTCCCGGCGGATGACCACGAGCTCGTTGCGGTTGTGGGAACCGGCGACGAGGCCGGCGCTCGCCTCCATTGGGCTCGGGGATGGTCGACAGGGGGGCGCCGGCTACAGCAAGGCGGAGCCCCTCCCAAATGTCCCCAGATCCGAAGCCTTCACCGTCGCAAAAAAAGATCCAAACTTTTGGGCAGCTGTGGGTCGCCGGAGGTGAAGTGTAGCGGAAATGTCGAGTCTTGCCGACGGCCGCAAGCGGGAGCCTTCGCCGCTCTCCTTGTTCGAGAACGGTGGACAGGGAACAAGTGGAGCGATGTCTCGAAGAGTACACGCTCCCGACAACCCACCGCTTCCTCCTCCCCTCTCTATCTCTCTCCTCTTCTCACTCTCTTTTTATTCCTTTCTTCTGACCACAGCCAACAACACCCAGTTGTACAGGAAGCCAACCAAGACAAAGATTAAACCCCCCCTCCAGTAAGAAAAAAAAAGGATCTTGACTCAGACGAGTAAAACCAGCAATAATTAAGCAATAACAACTCGCTTGGAATACAAAAACACTACCGACACACGGTAGGTAAGATGTTAAGCTTTACAGAGCGATCAATCAACATCCCGAGATAAAGAAACATAAACAAAAAAAGATCACAGAAACCACACACACTTCACCTGCTTGTTTAGCACCTTTTTCATCCGCGCATATTGCCGCCGACACTCCAGAGGAGGAGTGGACCATTAAAAACAGGAAAAAAGAACACTTTTTTATACTCTCTTTAACTGCGGGAGAGAGAGAGAGAGAGAGAGAGAGAGAGAGAGAGAGAGAGAGAGAGAGAGACGGCAGTAAAAATTAAGGCATCCGCCATGGTAAAAAAACCTCGGCTTTAAACCTCTCCTGGAGGGTGCAGAAGGGGGGGCGTGTGTGTTAGGCTTTTAATTGTCATGTGAGTGCACACCCAACACGATGTCCTTCTTCCTGATGGATCGAGATGGCAATGGCATGGTAAACAGTAAGTAAACTGCGTCTGCTACTTTTTTATTTAATTTAGTTGGATGGATGCTCTACATTAAATGCCTGCACACACTCTTGGACTTGAATAAATTATCACCTAATTAAACACTTGAGACTTAATTAACCCAAGTTTCAGTGAGTTAATTGTTTATTTACTATGTTCTTTGTTCCCTCCCAGGCACGAAAGCTCCATCCATCCACAATTAGAAGGAGATGATGGTTTCATTACATGGATCATACGATGCAGTCAAAAATGGCATCTTGCTGCCGTAAACGGTATAATCAGAACAAATCCGAAGACATATCGCACTTGTTCAAAGATTTCACAACGGTGAAATTAGGATAGAGTGAGATTAACTATTAACAGTGATATATTAAGAATTGTTTGTGTTGTTTAACTGTTCAGTGGGAGAAGGGATGGGTGGATGGCTAGCAGTGTTGTGAGCATGGGAATCTCTTGGCTGTCATCCAATCATTGACATGAACATCTCAACCACCGAGATTTGGTTCATGGAAGCGTACACGGACGCACCTGCAGGCTGCATGGCTGGCTGTCTGGCTGGCTTAGAGTGAGGTGCGAGTCCAGACCACATACACACAACACTGTCAACACAGTGAACTGTTTGCTCGGGTGACGACTGAACTAGGCCAGCGTCACCAACACCAACACCTTATGTTGATATGCAACTCTCAAGTCCCACCAGTGACCAGTTTCTTTGGACTTATCATTCACGCCATGCATGTCCCATATCTCCTTTTCACCGTGAGCAATTTGAATGCACACATGAACAAAGTATTCACTCTTTTGGTAAAACTTTTAGCGTCGGTGCTGCCCATCCTGTGACGACGTCGTCTCCTTAAAATTTAACCTTCGATGTGGCGGGCACGTCTTTCTGCAGGTTTAACAGCGTGATCCCCAGTACTGAGTTGGTAACCATGCCCAGCAAACTTTTAATATGTGAAAGATGAGAAAATAATGTTTTTTACCGAAAATAAAAAAGATGAGAAAACAATATTCACTAGATTTAATCGAAAGAGAAAGAACATATTTTTAACATGATCAGTAAAAGAGCATGAAATTAAGCTGCATCATGGAGAAACGGCGCGAGGGCCACCTGCTGATCTGAACACTCCGACTGGATACTTGTTCGACCTGCAACTAACGGAGGTTGTTGATCGATCCACGTTGGAGTTGGAACACGAGAGAGAGAGAGAGAGAGAGAGAGAGAGAGAGAGAGAGAGAGAGATAGAGAGCACCTACTGAGAATATACCGTAGGATTATATATTGAGTTGAAGGTCAAACTTCGGCCAGAATAAGAACATGTTGATATATGTCAAAATCAGTATGTAGAGTCAAATTAATCTGCGTTCTGGAAGATAGTTTAAGAACACCGTTTTCATAAATTTCATCAGTGTTAGATTTCTGCTGATGAACTTGGAAGAGTAAAGGAAATTAAAGCAGATAGAAATGCACGAAATGGCCATACAAAATATTTTGCTAATAAGATGTTATGATCTTATGTTTACTTGGACAATTTAAAATGTAGGATTTTTTATGGATGTAAGGCTCGCATACACAATTTTATAAGATTTATCTCATAGAAGCAGTATTTTATTTATATTTAGAGAATTTCATATAGAATAAACACTCGTGAGTGGGATAAGTTAACGTTACTAAAAAATAAATCAAAAAAAAAAATTAATACAGAGAAGACACATAAATTTTACGATGTTAACCTTTAATTGGGCTACGTTCTTGGACGATGACAGAAGATATAAAATAATTAAACTTTAGAGAATTTATATATGGACTCTCAATATAAAATAGAAAACATAAGTCCTAAGGTTGTATAGGTTTTGGAGGCTCCATCTCGAACCTCCGCAGGGGATCCCCTAAACTCTCCCCACCCCCGACTTTTGACTGGGCATTAAGACCTCCGCATGGAACGAGCAACTTTGCCGTCCTAATTATTTGAACGACTATTATGCGCAAGGGTCATATGAATTTCCACCGAATTTATATTCAAAGCATTATCAACAGTTAACATGGATCCTCTAAATACAAGTGTAATTACACGGATTATAATTTTGACACAATTTGTGACACAACATTATTGCGGATGATGCATGGGCCCTCACAAATTGTGATAAATTTTTTTATCATAATACATTATATTCATCGCACTTTATTTTCAACAACCCAAGTATTCTAAGTCTGTCACAAATTTATATATGTGACCGATTTTATAAAATTTTATCGTAAATTCATAATTTTCTTGTAATGTTAATATTCTCTGTCGTTGGATGTACATAATCTAATGGCAATCTAGTTTTACAGCAATTTCAGTTTTATCTTGTCCAACTCTAGTATCATTCAATTATCAAATGTTATCATATAGTTTAACGATTCGGACGGCTTCCATCAAAATTGAGTACTCACTATATATTAAGCATAATTAATCAATATCATAGTGTTATATTGTGTTAGAAATAATGTGATCATGATCTCTTAAATGAATATTAAAAAATCATATCATATGTTTTACTAACATATTTATACATGTTTCAAAATATGATTTTTATATCTTAGCAATATTTATTCTCAATTTAAAACTTTTATTCAATTATTGGTAGAATAGTGGTCTTGAGAACCTTAATTCCAAACATTATTATGAAACTGGAGGAGGAATAAGTCCAAGAGCTTTTTTGGTCCATTTGAGAGCTGAGACCTCTTCTCTTCTAGCTCATAATTTATATAGTAGTAGTAGTAGTACTCCTGCTCCATGCACCATTTGTGATAAAAATCCTGCAATATTCTTTTGGGGCATTTGGCTTTTGGTGACATGGATGGGGATAAAAAGGGGTTCCCTGGTTGGTAGCAAGTCTCACATCCATCGCCTTCACGGGATGTGGAAGAGCTCGTCCAATTCAATGGAATGGGCGGAGGAGATGTGTCCATAAATTAACACAGCACCTGCTTGAGGAACAATAGAGCATGTCATTCATGAATCATCCTTTTGGGATCATTGGATGTGAAATGGTTTCATATCTTAATTAATTGCGAATAAAAAATTGTGTTTTTGTACTGTGTATCCTATGATCAAGTTTTTTTTCAGGCTTCCCATGATTAAGCTTTTAATTCTATGATGAAAGAGTACCACCACGGCACCACATATCATAGTTAAAGAATAGCTAAATTTTAATTTTAGTTCCTTTTATTTTTCTGAGATTTCGAATTTTTAATCTCAAAGTAGCAACCCTGCTTATTTTCTGTTATATTATATTCATTTTTAACAATTTTTTTTACTCTTAAATAATGATAAACAAATCGTTAGGAAAAAACAGGGGATGGTTTCTCATATACCCAAAATTATAAAATTCGAAATTAAAAAGTAGTTCGTACGAAATATAATATTATAACTTATTTTATATCCGAACGAAAAAATGCTTAAATAAAATATTAGATCAAAACTGGATTCCTAAAATATTAAAATACTCAGACTTCAAATAAAAAATCAAAATTATATCAAATATTCTTTAAAATTCTGGAATTATAAAATCAAATTTTAAAGTTGTTATAGTCAAAATAATATGATGACATATTTTTAAGTTAAAAAATAAGAATTTATATCAAAACTGATTTCACTAAAATCTTACAACTACTCAAATTTTAAAAAAGTTATCCGGCGGTACTATATATATTTTTAAACGTGGTGGCACCAACTCTCCTCTGATTCGCTCTAGGGCCATTTAGTACGAGCTAATTCAAATAAATTATTGATTATTCAAATTAAAATTTTCAAAGTCTATCGCATTATCGTATTTACTTGCAACATATTATCGATATTTTTTATTTTTTTTAATAATATTAATTATCACTTTACTGATAATTAAAATAGCACTCATAAGATATTTTTTTAAAATTATCAATAAGGTGAAATATATTTTTGACAAATTTATTTGTTCAATTAATTTTTTAAAATACTTATATTTTATTAGAAAATATTATTGTTTCAATATCTTTTTCATTTTTTAAATTTATCTTATAGACTATAAACTTTATATATTTTGTCCAAACTCAACTTTGTTATGTTTATCATTTTATTATATGAAATAATATATTAGTAAAGTTCAATATTTTTTAGAGTATTTATTGTTTAATAATTTAAATTATAATTTATGTTACTAGTACTTATCGAATATTATAATGTGATGTTACTGATCATTTCTAAAATAATAATTTATTTTAATAATAATTTAAATTATCGACTAATAAAAATAGAAATGTGTAAACACCTAAAAGAGAAAAAAAATATGAGCAAAGATGGAGCCGGGTAAGTACTAGTGAGATGGTTAGATCGATGTATTTTATACATGATGTTATAAGTTTGAATTTCCTCTTCCTCGATCTTTCTTGATTTCTACTTTTTTCATATATCGTTACTCAAATATTATTTTCATATAATTCAGTAAACATTATTTATCTCTTGAGTTAAACTTTTTAATTAATTTAAATATTATTAATTTTCACCATCATTTTATTTATTAGCTCATGAAGATATTATATTAATCTACTTATTAATTTATTTCATGCATATAAATATATTTTACATGATACATTTTTCGTCTTTTTTTTTCAAACAAGCCTTACTAGAACATTATATATTCTTATTATTATTTGCATATTGTTTATGTGATATTATATTTTTTTGTAATATATAAATCTCTTGAAAAAAAATTAATAATGAGATAAAAGAAGTATTTAAAAAGAGGAAGTAAATGTTTATTGTGAAAATCGCGCTTGGAGTATAAAGGAAAGGAGTGGAACGAAGTGTCGCTTCGGGAAACATGGGTATTAAAAATCTTAAAAATCCGTGAGTTCCCAATTAATACAGTGTTATTTTTTTTTCTTCTTTCTAACTATTAAGTGTTTTTATTATTTCATAATTATTTTATTGGAATATGTACTTTTTTATACTACAAAATATATTTTTGTGTTGATTTACTTTGTGATATTTAAATGAAAGTCAAATTAATATCAGCCATTTTTGTATAAATAACGATCATTATAATTTAAAAATGGATTAATTTAAACACAATTGTATTCACTTATGATTTGTTTTAATAATAAATTATATAAATTCATGAATAATTATGCGCTCACTTAACGAAAATCTCAACTCTAGCGTTGAGTATAGTGAATTAATAAACAAAGTGAATTATATTATATGAAAAGATTATCCTATTTTTTGGATGATTATTTTCAATAAAAAAGTTTATTAATTTTTTTTGGATGATTTATTTGGGCCCTATATTTTTATAAATTTTATATTTATGATAATACTAAGAAATATTTTGTTATATATGTAAGAATATGACTATTATGATCATTAAGTCGATGACTGCTAGAGATAGTACAAAATAATTATGATCAATGATGATCAATGTAACAATCGAAATCGATTATTAATAAAAAGTGTGACGGAGAACGAATGGTAGTTGATGCACACGTAAGAATAACTCTCTATTGAGCATGAATGAAGTTACATCCAAATTATCTCTAAATATTCATCATATTTTTTTCTTTCAATATAAACCGATATCGATCAAATATTATTTATTTCAATGTCATTGTGTTAGTTCTTGTTCACAAATTTTTATATTAATTGAGTAATTTTATGGATGCTAAATATGTTCCGACATTATCAACACTCTTTTTACCATTGGATGTTTTTTAGAATCCCACATCAAAAACTTATGTTCGCTGGTGGTTACTATCACTTTTCGATTGACATACAAACGGGGAAAAAGGGAAAAAGTAGTTATTTGTGACGTTCATTTCCTAACTCTCATTGAAATAATATATACTACATGTAAATTAGTGGTGAAATTGAGAAGAAATTTATACATGTAAACTAAAGCAGGAAAAAAATAAAATGAAAATGGAAAATAATACATTTTTTTTACCTTGAACTTGAATTTTGGCATAAAAGGAGACACGGATGACTCGGGAACGACAAGATATATATGCCTTTGTACGTGCCAACGAATAGTAAATACTACCGCAAGATAAGTCTGGTGGTAGTTACTAGTTACTAAAAGGGAAGCATATATTGTTCTGTGTATTGAATATAAAAAATATTGTAAAAAGTGTTCTATTTATTTTTTCCTATGTTGATAGTATATGTTCTATTTTGTAAACATCTTCAAAGATATTAATTAAGACGCCTAAAAGCCAAAAGTCATATGGACTTCTCATACTTCACGGCTCAGCTTGTGTTTTGCCAACGCAGCAAGAAGCATGTGCTATTTCCCATTAATTAAATACTGGTCTTTTTTATTTTACAAATCCGTGCAATTCTTTATGTTTCAGTACATGTACTATGATCAATATTATTTTGATGCACAATAGTCCAAAAATATAATATTAGCTTCGTTACAATTACAAGTGCATGAACTTTTTAACGGATTGTAATTAAAAAAAATTGTTTGACATATCCAAGACATGATAATTATTTCTTAAGGAGAGTGAATCTCTAATATTAGGTAAAAGTCCATGATAAATTTAAGGTAGTTGCATCCGAGTTATCCATCTCACACCATGTAACTTTGAACTAGGAAAAGATCATTCGCCTTATAAAATTCACCACTTATTTTTAAGAAATAAAGATGTGGTTTATTTATTTTTTATTAACGTGAAAGAGAGAGGAACAACTGAATCAATAAGAACAAAGATTGAGGGCCGATATATTGAGGGCTAAGATTTTCTCTCTTACCGAATCTCATGAGGCTTTTGATTGAGAAGACCTTCAACATTACTCAGTCCCCATCCTTAAAAATTTGTTCCAAGCATCACTTGTCAGCATAAGTCTTCTGTCATCTTTGTGCAACATCTATCCTCGTTCTAATCATGTCAAGTCTATCTGCATATTCTTGTATCATCTATGGGTCAAGTACCTTGTGCTCGGTTACTTCGCTCCAACATGCTGTTGAAAGACGTATGATACTTCAAAAGAGGCCAAAACTATGTTGGAGTGATAATTGTTATTGGAGGCAAACTCTATTAATGATAAATATTTTTTTTCAATTGTCATGTTAATTCAATGAGCATGCTCTAAGCATGTCCTTTAGTGTTTGGATTGTCCTCTCTCATTGTCCCTTCTGTGGGTGAAATGGCGTGCTATAACTTAGTCTTACCCCAAAGGAGTCTTAAAAATTCATCCAATTATTTGACACAATAGAGTTTAAGATCTCATGTAGCCTGATGATCTCCTTGACGTATCATCAGACTTTCCACTAATTATTTTTCAGACTTGGTCAGTGTGCAAATTACTACTCATATGGCATCATGTCCTCTTTTGATTTGGGTAGGTTGGTCATAAAGTCCATTGCATACAATGCATACCATAAGGTTCTTTGCATACCATAAGGTTTGAGCATACCATATAGTCTCTGATATTTAATCTTTACTTGTTGGCATATAATGCATCGTGACACGTACTCAACAATTCCTTTCTTTATTTTGTTCCACCATAATGTTCTTTGTAAATCCTTGAACATATTTGTACTTCTCGGGGGATAGAAAACTCTGAATGTGGCACTCACCCAGTGCCTCCCTTCTAAGTGCAGCATCATTGGCAACCAATAGACAACCTCGATATATGATTCCCCCATCCACATACATGATGAAATCTCTTAATTCATAGTTGTAACTTTTGACCATGTCATTATACTCTAAGTCTACTATTTGGGCATTAATAATCTTGTTCACCAAAATCCACTTATATATTGAAACATCAGCATCACTCCACATCTGATGGGTCTTGGGTTCCACTGAATGATATCCTTCATCTGACTCCATTTGTGTATTCTTAGGAAAACCAACATTCCTTCCAACTTCCTGCTTGAGACATCTGCAACTGAGTTTATTTGTCCTGAGTGGCACCAAATAATGAATTTGTAATCCTTTATGCTTTGTTTGGATATTTAAGTTAGGATAGACGAAGAGGAAAAGGAGAAAGAAAGATGAGAAGGGAAGAGGTGGGAGGTGTTATGAATTTTTTGTTTTGATAGAAAGGAGGGGTATGATATGAAAGGGTTATTTTTTAAAAGATCATTTTGCCCTCGAAAAATAAAAATAAAAAATTAATAATGATTAAAATGATGGATAAAAGTGTCCAAAATGTCAATCCCTCTTAATTCCACCAAATTGGTGGAATTAATTTTAGGGCGTTTGGAGGGGTCCAAACCCTTTTTTTTTTAAACTACTATCCAAACATGGGGTGGATCTTATAACCCCATTCTATCCATCCCCATTCCTTCTATTTCATCCAAACATAGCCTAAGGACTCGATCCACCTTTTTTTATCTCATGTTGATGTCTCGTTGAGAAAAGATATATTTGAGACTTTTATGATTTATGAAGATCTCAAATGTTTTCGCATTTGATGCGAAGTGTGGGGTACGATAAAAAATGACCACATGTTAGGGCGTAAAGCTAGGGTCAATCTTCTAAAAGATTATCTTCACTTCAAATTTTAATATTTATGAACCTAGCACACTCCTATCACCACAAGTATGCTGCAATCGTCAAGTACTTCAGGTATCGATCCATAGGAAAATTTCGTTTTCACGCTTTTATTTTCACTTTTCCTCAGACAAGCTCTCGCAGTTGGGGGTTGACACTAGAGGTTCAAGCCCAATCGGAATAGGTGAGGGGTAATCAATCAGGAATAGAAATAAGTTTTCAGTTTTTTTTAAAATAAGAATTGCAGAAATTAAAAGAAAGATAATTCTAATGATGAGAGGACACCAAAACTTTGGGTTCACCTCTAAATCTAATCCGTCTACTCTTTGGCATGAATATATATATGAAGTCGCCTAGGCCTTACACCACGGGTTAAGGCAACCCCGCTCTCGCGGTGATTGCTCTACATTTAACCTTCCCGCTCTCGCGATGAAGGCTCAAGGCTTGACTAAATGTAATATGACCATAGTCACACTCTCCCTCTAGAGGAGAGCTCACCATCTTAAATCCCGATAAAAAATTATAAATCTTGACACCCAAGTTCTAGGGGGATACCGCCTCTCAGCGTGCACCGACCTCTTTTCCAAGGGGACCTAAAGGTTCAGTTAGAGAGTTTCTCAAGTCGGAGCATCACCTTGCTCTCGCAGTGGTAACCTGATCAGTAAGCCTCCACTCTCGTGGCGCATGCTCACGGGGCCAACTAAGAGAATTGTTCCCTAAGTTATCTATCAAGCTTCTCTTGAGGTCAAGGCAACTCAGTTCCCCTCTCTATCTAAATATTAAGTCAACTTCAAGATTGAGGCTACTCGCTCCGGGTCAAGCTCCAGAGATAGAGGCAAACTCTGATGGTCTCACCTATCCCCTATCTCAGAAGGCATAACCTGGAATAAGACTCTCCCAAATTTCATCACTAACATCTCGTCCCATTGTGTGAATGTAGCAACACTATAAGGCCCCTGTGGACAATGCGCACTTGGGAAGAACCAAATGAATAATAAGAAAATACAAACACAAAACGTCACATACGATTCAACACACAAATCATAATGCGAGATTCAAGTAGGCGATATTGGAAATGAAATTCAAAACATTTCAGAGTAGATCAGATTGAAACACAGGTTTCCCAGGGATTCCGGTGATATGAGTTTAGCTAGGCATCCTGATGCTAACAGTTACAAACTCAGAAAATAGTTCCGCCAACATAGTTCGCCAGAAAATAGACTAAGTACAAAATGATAGAACTCCGGCGTCCGTCCTCCCCCCTTGCGTGTTATGTCTTTTATCCTTTTAAAGAGCCTTCAGCCTTGCGCCACAAGTCATGCTCCAGGCTGGCAGATAGACTTCCAAAACTGACTCCCAAGATCTTGGCCCCAGGCTGTTTTGACAGGTAAGATTCCGACTGGTATTGCAGATAAAATCTTCACATAAGTTATTATGGCAGAAAAGATCTCGGCCTGGGTTGTTATAACAAGTAATATTAGGCAGTTATATCAGGTAAGGTTTGGGTTGTTATGGAAGTTATTTGAGCTGTTATGATAGTTATCTTGGACTGTTATGACAGTTATCCTGACCTTAGCTGCAACAAAAAAGGAAAGGATTTAAAATTTCAAATGTTCAAACCACAAAAATTAGTTAAAAATCTTTTCAAATAATTCATAATCCCAAAATCTAAGAATAATGATGCTGAATATTCATAGTGCGAAAAAATAGAAATAAATCAGTAAAAAATATTTACAAAAATGGAGCTCGGGTTAATCTTTTCGGAGGTTGGGTCAAGCTATTTAGGTATACATTTTATTTTCCTGTCATCAACATTTATGTAATGTCTCTTGATTTTCAAGGCTAAGACCATCGTTGTCAACTCCAGATCATGTGTGGAGTAGTTTATTTCATGCTTCTTTAGTTGCCTTGAAACATACACCAAAACCTTGCTATATTGCATGAGTACAAAGTCGAGACTTGTACCACAGACGTCAGTAGACACCATTACACCGCATTCCACCACGTCTAGAAGGAATGATGAGTATTCTTGGTGTTGTCAATCGAGGTTTCAACTCTTGACTAACTATATTCACACTTATAGGATTGTATGAATCTTTTCTTCTTTCCTTGTCTCTTTCGTCAAAGGTGATATGATTATTAAGAAATTCTTGATGAATCACCTTTAATATCATGTAAGTATCAAGAAGTTGTTAATTTCTCTACGTTCTTCGATGATGTTCAGTTGGAGACTACTTCCACCTTAGCAGGGTTCACTAATGAACTCGTACTTGGATAACTTTGCATGTAATTGATGCTGCCGTAGAAATTTCAGCACGATTATGTGATATTCCTTATGATCCTCTGGGCTCCTCGAATAGATTAGAATGTTGCCAACAAAGATGATGATGAACTGATTCAAGTAGGATTTGAATATCTTATTCAGATCCATGAACATTGCAGGTGTGCTCGTCAATCTGAATAGCACCATTAGGAACTCGTAATGTTCATACCTTGACTGAAAGGAGGTCTTTGGTATTTTTTCCTCAAAAATCTTGAGTTGATGATAGTCACTCCTCATATCGATTTTTGAGAACACCGCAACTCTAGATAATTGATCAAAGAGATCGTCTATACGTTTTAGAGGATACTTATTCTTAAATATTGTCTTATTGAGCATCTTGTAGTCAATACTCAAACAGAGGGAACCGTCCTTATTCTTCACAAACAGGACCGATGTACCCCCAAGGTGAGACACTCAATCTGATGAATTCTTTGTCCAAGATATCTTGTAGTTGCCTTTTGGGTTCCTACAACTCTGTTGGTGCCATTTGATATTATGCATTGAAAATTAGAGTTGACTTTGCTAACAGCTCTATTCAAAAGTCAATTTTCTTTGGGGGTGACAATCTAGAGATATCTTCAGGGAATACATCTAGAAAATCTCGAACAATCTCCTATTATTGAGGATCATTCACATTAGGCTCAGTGATGATGACACTACCCAAATATCATTTGTGTCCCTTCTCAAGCATTTGATGTTCTTGAATTGCTGACACCATCATCTCGCCTTCATCTAATGACCTGCCTCTAACCACTTATTGTGTGTCATTGCGAGTGTCGATGATAACTTTTTTCTTCTTACATAGCAGTAATACATCATCATAGGACAATAAACACATACCTAAAATAATATCATAGTCCTTCATGGGGAGGACTAAAAGATCTACTGAATAGTCCTTGCCCTCCACTGTGATAGGTACATTTGAAATGCACTTAGTGGCATGGAGGGTGCCCATTGGTGTAGTTATGTCTATTGTGTAGCTCATATTGTGTGTTTGTAGGTTCAAGGCAATAGCACAATCATGAGATATGAACGAGTGAATAACACCCATATCAAATAGTACATGATAAATTATCCAGGTAAATAAATGGTACCACTAATGATATCATCATTACGTTGAGTTGTGCCAGCCTTCATGTTGTAAGCTCTTTCCCGCACCGCTCTGTTGGCACCTCATGCCCTTTGGGTTATGGTTTTTTAGGCAGTCCCTAATATAATGCTCAAACTTTTCGTAGTGGATGCAAACTCTGGTCTTCTTATTAAACTCTCCAAGATGGTACATTCCGCAAGAGTGCAAGCCTCATGGGGTGGCTAAGGATAATGTAGTGGTGGTGGAGCATCACGAGGGGCATAGGTTTCACGTGGTTGTCTAGGCAGATGTCATGCTTGTTAGGACGTTGGCGTTGTCGATCTCATCTAGGCTAGTTCTGTGCGACCTGCTGCACTGGGGTCTTTCCTTTTGCATCTTTTTGGTGTTCAAATTCATCCTTCTCCAAGTGTTTAGTTAGCTTGGAGGCATCATCAAGTGTCTTACAATTATCCTTAATGGTACTAGTCCTCAGCTCTAGAGTCAAGCCTTGGACGAATCGATCAACTCTATCTCTTTCATCCTTCTTCAAAGTACTATACTTCTCCAACTTGATATACTTATTCAGGTAGTCCGCCACTATCATCTTACCTTGTTGCATCTCAAGAAACTCACTCTGCTTCAAATTGCACAGGTATGTCGAAAAGTAGCGGCTCTCAAAAGCTCTCTAGGGTGGTATCATGAGCAGTGAGTGCAAACCTCCTAGGGTGGATAAGGATGATGTTGTGGTGGTGGAGCATCATGAGGGGCATAGGGTCTCACACGATTGTCTAGGCGATTGTCACGCTTATTGAGGTGTTAGCATTGTCGATCCCATCTATGCTAGTTCTTGCACTAGGGTCTTTCCTTTTGCATCCTTTTGGCACTCAACTTCATCCTTCTCCAAGTGTTTAGCTAGCTCGGAGGTGTCATCGAGGGTCTTGTAATTATCCCCAATGGTCTAGTCCTCAAATCTAGAGTCTAGACTTGGATGAATCAGTCAAATTTGTCTTTTTCATCCTTCTTTAAAGTACTATACTTCTCTAACCTGATAAACTTATTCAGGTGGTTCGCCACTATCATCTTGCCTTGTTGCAGCTTGAGAAACTCGCTCTGCTTCATATTGCACTGGTAGACCAAAAAGTAGCGGCTCTCAAAAGCTTTCCTACCATCCATAGTGGGTGCAAACCTCCTAAGGTAGCTAAGGATGATGTTGTGGTGGTGGAGCATCACGAGGGGCATAGGGTATCGCGCGATTGTCACGCTTGTTGGGGCGTTGACGCTGTCGGACACGTTTAGGCTAGTTCTTGCACTGGGATCTTTCCTTTTGCATCCTTCTAGCGCTAAGCTTCATTCTTCTCCAAGCATTTAGCTAGCTCGAAAACATCATCAAGGATTTTGCAATTATCCCCAATAGTACTAGTCTTCAGCTTTAGAGTCAAGCATTGGATGAATTGATTAAATATGTCTTTTTCATCCTTCTTTAAAGTACTATACTTCTCCAACCTGATAAACTTATGCAAGTAGTCTGCCACTATCATCTTGCTTTGTTGCAACTCAAGAAACTCACTCTACTTAAAACTATATGGGAGGCCAAAAAGTAGCGGCTCTCAAAAGCATCTTTGAAACTACCCCAAGCAACCACATCTTGGTTGGGGAACTTAGTGATTTTGATGGTTTTCAATTAGTCTTTTGCATTCTTCACCAAACAATGCATAGCATACAAGACTTTCCTATCCTCAGAGCACTGCAGCAGTGCAAATATCTCTTTATGGTGTCTATCCAGCACATTGCCTTGTCAACATCATCAATACCATCAAACTTTGGAGGCAAGAGCCTCAAGAAGTGTTGAGTGGTATCCTTGGGTGCGTGCGACTATTGACTTTGATTGCCCATAGCTTGGTTGCTCTAGGTTGCACTATGCACCTTGTTCTGCTTGGGAGGAGTCTGGTCGCCTCAGTGTCATTCTACACATCATGAAAACATGATTAACATAAATCTTAAGAACTATGCCTTATATAAACTTAGCTCTAATTGGTGCTATGACTACTCATGATGCTTTGCACATGAGACATTAGGTATAATATGATGTCAAGAGAGTCTCAACTTTAGGTTCTGATACCTAATTGTAACACCCTAGAAGCACATCCACCACATGACAAAATATCCTCTCGAATATGCTATGACATTGTACTTTACTTGTCTTTTGACCATTTGACTTGTCAACAAAATGCTGAATAAATAAGGACTTTAACACTAAAAGCTCTTTCATTCATAAAATAAGATGTTCGTAAATTTTAAAACATTTATGATGTCTCATACATATTTTGATCAACTAATGCAACTCAATAGAAAACTAAAAGAGACATATAAACCTAGGATCAATGACTCACGTGCAAGCAATATCCATCATGAGCATCAGTCATTGCATGCGCTACCGACCAACATGTTATTGCAGATCACTCACCTACACAATCCAAAATAAGAAAGAAAATTCTCCCGTGAACTATAAAGCTCAATATGTAAGGTACAATAGATAATATTTTCATGATAAAATAAAGCATATGAATAAGCTAATACCATAATATAAAAGATTATAAAAAATTATTATTCCATTATCATTAATCTTTCATCGTTTTTGTCATACATTTTTCTTTGAATGATGAGTAAACTATGACGTTATCATTAAAGATAGTCAAATATCAATTACTCATCATCCATCATTTATCATCATTACTTTCTTTTCATATATTGTTCATCATTTATCATTCATCATTCTTTACTTGCTTTCATACATTACATCATCATGACACCATTCATCCATCTTTTTTATCAATCATCTAATGCAATATTTAGAACAAGTAGTTACCTTATTATATTTGACTTATCTCATTAGTGTTTTTTAGGTGATTTTGAGAATTTCTTTGGGTGAGTCTGAATGACTTATGAGCCTTTAGAGGTCTCGTTTGGTGTGCAAGTCACGACTGAAAAGGATGCCCAAGAAACATGAAATGTATACCAGCTTTTTTATCATTCCCTATCATTAATAACACCATCACTCCTATACATTGCAATGCAAACTCGTAATTAATTTAGTAAATATGATTGACTCTTATGTTGTCTACATATTAGTTCTTAGCATCTAAGGTTGGAAATAAAACATGATAGAATATAAATATCTTGGCATCCAACAAGCGCGGGTCGTGTTAGGTATGAAAACAGACCGTGTTCGTCATGGTTTGACTTCTCGACACATGGGTCGATCGAGTCGTGACACTAGTCGTGTCATCACACAGCACGGGTTGTGTCCCACACTTAACATTTTTTGTTCGACACGAGACGCGTCCAAGGGCACGTCCGATCTTTGACACGGGTGGTGTCATGATCTCATACTCAATTATTTAATTAATTTTAACTTGATACGTTCGACGCGTTAGGGCAACACAGAGCGTGCCTGATTCTAACTCAGCTGTGATCCCCGACCGTCCATCATTAGGGGTTTTTCTCTTCGGTTGAGGTACGCTATGTTCAAGACCTACGTGGACCATGTTCTATCTATTATTCAATTTCTTCATTTAATTAATTTAGGACATACGTTCTATGTCTGGAGCATCAAAGGTCGTGTCCAATATTGATGACACAGTGTTTAATAGGCGGCGTGAGTTAGGGTTTCATTCGATAGACACGGGTTGTGTTCGAGGAGGACTCAATCCGTGTCTTGCCGATGATGTGGCATGGTAACATTGACATCAACGAACATAGGGCATGTCCGAGAAGGACGCGGATCGTGTTCCGTCATGGCCGAGGTTCCATCACTTTTTCCATGCATAAAATATTATACCATTTATGGCCAAATATAATAATCATTCATGAGGCTAAACTAGGACATAAATGAAATAATTAAGGTCATAAAGTATTTTCATCTAGCATAAAATATATCATGCAATTTACCTATCATAAAAAGTCTATTCAGAAGCATCCGCTATGCACCTACCTAATTTTATCGTATTGTTTGTTCGTTTTTCATGTTCAAAAAATTTGTATCCTCATTTTCTAGATTTATGTGTTGTTCTTGATTTCATCCATGTTCTTCTAATGATGTTTGGACATGAATTTAGGAGAAAGAAAGAGAAAGAAGAAACAATGAGAGAAATCAAGATTTATTACCTTTGAACCTTAAAGAGAGAGAATGAGAGGAGAGAGAGTGTTGGAGTTGGCGAATACTTCAAGGTCTCTTGTTTCTCACATCGGGTACGTCCACGTAAGCTTAGGAGAACTGGAGTATTACCCAACGACATCTAACTCCTACGCGCGGAAAGGAGATTCGGGGGGGGGGGCACCGGCCCCCGATGGGTTTGAGCTTTTATTTAAGCTGACCCGTATGGTGCGGATTAAGAAATTTTTTATTTATTAGAATTTTGGACTCATATATATATATATTGCTCTTATTTCAGACTTGATGTTGAGTGGTTGTAATGAAAGATAATAATATAGTGAAATCTCTTTGCAGGACGTAGCCTCTCTAAAGGGTGAATCTAGATAAATCTGTGTGTGTTCTCAATTATTTATGTATTTCTTTTTGTGGTCTTCTACTTGTGTTCTCGAATTTCTCATGAGAGAGAATTTGAGGATTAAAAATTTGAATGAGAGAATCAAATAATGAGGCTTCTACTCCATAAAAAATCCATTTATGTAAGTGCTTTAGGATTTATCCCATTTTTAATCCAACTCAATGTTTAATTAAAATATTATTATTATTTATTTAAATTTTATATTTAAAATTTGATGAGTGTATGTATACAAATGTTTAATACAATATGATTCGTGTTCACAACTCGTGTTGGGCATAAAAAAAGAAAAAAAAATAGTGGAGCACCACACCACCAAGAAAAGGAGCTCAAGAAGATTCTTCGTCAATCAACGGGTTAATTAAATTAATTGTAAAATATGCCTCAGTCCGACAACGTGCATGGTCCTCCAATATGATATACATATATAAAAAGAACTATTAATTTTTCAGTTTGCACGTCCCTATCTCGCCCCCGGCATTCTGCTCAAATTATTAATGACATAAGCTGTAATGGTCTATGTAGGTGTGTGATAAAATCATGCATCCACCATGCCATATATATATTATACTATCTGTTTTCTATGTGTTAGTTGTTATTTTGTTTGGGATAAAAAAGGTGAGGAAGGAAGCTCCAGGCAAATCATGATGCAAATATGGTCACACATACGCAAATATAATATATATAGCACATTAATTAATTTAGATGATCTCCCATAGGAAATTGATTATTATTATATAGAAATGTACGCGTATATTGCTCCTGATCGAGTTTGGATCCGAAAGTGAGAGCTCAACATACGTGATTGCTTTCTTCCACATGGACTCGAAATATATTAAAATAATAAAACTCCTAATTAATTATAATATATAAAGTGAGAGCGAAAATTAGATAATAATAATATTTTTTATTATATCAGTTGACGAAGCCCGCCAATAAAAGTCCAGAGCGACGCATATAAGGTTCAGGACCATACTCCCCGAAAAAAATTGGGCATACATATTGTGTGATTTATATCGAAAAGCATGTTTTTTCAGTTATTTCTTCTTTTAATTCTTCATTAGAGCTAAGGTACATAATTTAATATGTATAAGATTTTATTAACATCATATTCTTTTGGATATTAGTTCTTTTCTAACAAATATCTTTTCTTTCTCTTTTTTCTTTTTCTTTTTAAGTTTCCCCTTTTTATAATAGATATTAAATTTTATTAAATTTCATACTTAATAATCATTAATTAATCAATAAATGTAAACAATTCTATTTGTATATATTTGCAACTTGGACATAGATAAAGAAAAGTTAAAGCCTAAATACAACTATATATATATANTATATATATGGTTTAATGCATCCAGTGAGCGTTTCTTCTCAACATGCCCACGGAGCAAATCAAGACCATTCAAAACAAAATTGGAGATTGATCGTTTAGTGAGGAGAACTAAATGATCTCCTTCATTCTTTACTCATCATCAAGTCGAGATGACTATAACAGGTGAAGGGAAGGATTTCACACGATAAATTAATTTTTGTTCGACTCACGATTTCTTCCTCCCACTTCATGAATCTGAGGTGTTCCTTCATCTTCCAAATTCATGATGGTGTTCTAAAATCACCATGTCCATTATTGATTTGTTAACCAATTGCCCATCATCAACGTCTTCTGTGTTGCCCTCTCGAACTACATCACCTCTCCTTTGATCACAAAATGAAGGATGTCGCCTGCTCTTGCTACACTCTTTGGTGATGACATTGGCCTTGCTATCACAAGCGAAGAAGGTTTCCTGCTCTTGCTACCTCTTTCTAGTGACGACACCAACTTTCTCTCTATATTCTTCTGTGTTGATTCTCAAGACAGAAGAATCCTTCTGTGTGGATTCAAGAAGTTAAATGGAGGAGGGTGTGATAAATTTTCTTTCTTTCTCTAAGATTGTAACATCAATGTAGAAACTTGATGAGTTAGGACGCAATCACCTTGGTTTGACACTTTGGGTATGAGCTAGCTTGATTCTTTAGTTGTTATGGCACCCACCTCAAACGTGAGAAAAGAAATCATGGTGTTAATGAAAAAAACAAAAACAATGGCAATGGAGACAATCCTATCCAAGGCGATTGTTCTTTAAGCCAAGTTGATGTTTTGGAGTGTGTAAGTCAAGAAAGTCGAGAACTTGAAGCTTTGTATCTAATCAAGATAAATTTGAATTATTACTTGATTTTGAAGAAGAAATATAAGTTAGAAGGAAGATCATTAAATTTCATACTCCTGAAAGTGAAAAAAAGACAAGAATTACACTGTTTGTGAGGGAAGACTTGCGATCTTCACTAGTGATCTTACTAAAAGGTCAATGTTGACAGTTGACGGATGACTAACGAATCATGTAGGGTAATTTCACAGCAACGAACCTGTGAAGGAGGAAGAAGAAATCACAAGCTTGTCGTAGACCAATTTCTGATAATTTGCAACTTAAACTCTTTTGGTCGCTTGTGATAGCTATCTCGATAGTTGATGAGTAAAACAATGAAGGAAATAGTTTAACTCTCCTCACTCAATGTTAAACCATGGATTTTATTTTGAAACCTCAATTCCCTTCACAAGACACTCAATACACATTAAACTCATACACATATATATATATATATATATATATATATATATATATATATATATATCATGGAATGAACCCATTATACTCAGGGAGGGACCAAAAAATAAATTAAGAGTGAGGGCAAATTATATAAACAAAACAGATTATTATTTTTTTTATATTAAAGTGTCAAACTTAAATCATATTAAATTAATTTAAGGGGAGAAATATTTTAAGGAGTCCAATTTTGATAAAAAATAAATTTATACTATTTTTCAAAAGGAAAAAATGAAGGTGCTACCTACTTAATTAGGTAACACCGTACTAGTTACCTTATCCACCGTAAGATATTAAATATACGGTAGATATGAGATATTCTCTTTCTTAAATAATTTCTTACAAGTTGTTAGATTTACCGTATATTTAACATCTTACGGTTGATAAGATAGGTAGTACGGTGTTACCTATTTAAATAATTAGCACCTCTATTGAACCCTTTTCAAAAAATGATCTATATTAAGTTTAGTAACTTTTAAATTAATTCAAGAGTCATCTTTAAATTTAATATTGCGTATATATAATTAGAAGGACGGATCAATCGAATATTAATATTATTGGACACCTATTTTTATAAGAGAAGTGAAAATCCCAAGTGTGGTCAATGCTATCATGACCATCGTTGCGTGTTATAGGACGAATACTCACCGTTCGATCACGCCGCTCTAGGGCGTAAGAAGATGTATATATAGCTACAGTTGGCAGTGACAGAGATCCATCTGCCCTCAAGACCTAGGCGGAAATTTTTCTGATATTATCTACTGACTATAAAAAAGATGATATATGAAATATCAATTGTGTTGATTCATTAAAATTAATATTTTTTTATATTCGAATACACCGATGAGATGGTTTTCCTTTCGATAATATAACAAAACTAATATGACATATAAGTAAATAATTGGTGCATGCTATATAAATATGGGCATTGATAAATTAATCAAGGTTTTTAAATGAATGTTACTGTTCTTATTGATCTGAACAAATAAATGCATCCAATATTTTCACTCAATCATCTGAACAAGTTAATGTGTGGTCGAATAAAGTTTGATGGCCGCATCTCCATTTTGTTTCATAATTAAAGGAGGAGGAGCAAAATAGTTTTACAAAAAAAAACAGATATATATGCCCAAATTTTATTAATTTACTAGTTGGGATTTATGTCACTAATTAATTTCTTCATTAATTTTCTGATTAAACTAATTAATCAGGGGGTTGGTCCACGAGGCGAGTTGGCAACGTTGTGTCTCGGCTGTCTCCAGCATCCATTCATTAATTATTAGCACCATTTTTTTTTTCTTCGCATGTATATATAGTATATACCATAAAGTTTTATTGGGAAAAGACATCACATGTTCCTCCTCCTAATTACCTTTCGAAGAAAAGAATACTAACATGTCACATGAAATGTCAAGGAACGAGAGAGTCATGCCCTCACATGCCAACAGCAATTATTATTCAAACTTATATATAACGTCTCTCTCTCTCTCTCATACCACATGGTGATAATAAAATTAATCAATTAGAGTCCTGTAATTATGGGTTTACGGCCAATTTGTGAATTTTATACTAATAATATGGGGGTGTGCTGTGTCCATGCGTTGACTCGTCTTTGTAAAGCAAACGACAGAGAGAGAATGAAGTGGAACATCCCGAGAGTTGCTTTGTGTTTTGCTAGGCCCAAATTAGAAGTAATAATTATATTGTTAGGACAAGGCCTAACGAGCATTACATTCTGGATAGAAGAAGATTCAGCAACAATTAATGGTGTACTTGCTTGAGTTCTACTGCATGGTCATTCTAACTTTGTAATCAGTGATATTTTCCTTTCATTCCCTTTAGAGGAAAAAAAAAAAAGGTATTAAGGATATAGTTTTGAGTTATAATTTTCTTTCACTTCATTTAGAGAAAAAAAAGATTAATGTATTAGTGGTATACTTTTTATTATAATTTTATTAGAGTTTGCAATTTATGTTATAACCTATTTGGACAAGTCTTTATTCTATATTTCCTATTTGATTAGAACTTTGCTTATCTCTTACTTCATAAGTATAGAATTCAATCCTCAGAGGATATCAAATCGTCAGTATTTGCAAATACGATTGAAAAGAACATGTAATCGAATTAAATTAAAATTTAAGCTCGAATAAAATGTAATTATTATATATAATATTTCTTTTGCCAATGTAAAGT
The DNA here is from genome assembly GCA_001647135.1 of Pontederia paniculata. Lineage (NCBI taxonomy): Eukaryota > Viridiplantae > Streptophyta > Magnoliopsida > Commelinales > Pontederiaceae > Pontederia > Pontederia paniculata. The sequence goes on from LTAE01000565.1 coordinate 34,891, forward strand.
TTAATATTTGAGGATGACTTTTCTTGTCAACGTAATTAGTTACTAGATATAATCACGAATTTATATGTACAATTTAATGGTATTTTATAGGGATATAGAGCTTATCTTAGTCATCAAATAAATAATGAACAATAACTTTTAAAATTTATAAAAATTAATGACTTATTAAATTTATCATTAATTATGCATTAGAGCAATATTATTTTCTTTGTATCCTTATAAAGCATAAAGTATTTTGTAGACGTATTAAACTTACACATATTATATAAAAGATAAATTCTATCACTTCACATATATTTTTCATTGATCTTTGGGAAAAGAAAATTGAACATGAAGAATGTAAAAATATGTTGAGACAAAAACTGCTCTACATATGGGAACAAGGGCGTGGTGCAGTGGCTCGCCCCTCGACTTGAGCACCGAGAGGTCTCCAGTTCGAATCCCACCGTGGGACTTATGTGCCCCTTTATTTTCAGTATTTTCTTTCAATGTATTAGGCCATAGGCCTCCCTTTGTAATCGAAAAAAAAAAACTGCTCTACATATATTATCTTATTATCAAAAAGAGAAAAAGAAAGAAAAAGAAAACGTTATATCATACTAGGCCCAAAATGGTGGTTTACTATAAGATTTAGAGTCCATCATTCTATGGCTCGGCCCACAAAATATGACTCCTGTAAGTTTCCATTATTATTTCTTTTGGATTCCTCTCGTATTTATCCGCATTCATACAAGGAAGCTATGCGTATAAAATGACACCAATGCGGGTCTTATTTTAGTCCAACTTCCTTGTCGACGGTAGGTGACGACACATCGCATCGCATGTGACCTCCACCTCCACCTCCTCCTCCTCGGTTCCTTCGTCTCTCTGTTCGATCTCCTACTTGTCATCCTCATCTTCCTCCTCCTCTTGCCGGCCGTCGCAAAGAAGCCGTCGGCATTCTCCTCTTGTTTTCTTTTCCTTTTTTTTTTTGGTCGAAAGATCTTGTTTATTTTTTAATCCAACTCTCTCGATCGCAGATGTTGCCAAGCATGCAGCAGATCTGAGTTACCGGAGATCGAGGAGTTTTCCCCTTGCAATCGGTGGTAATCCACGGCCACCGATCTGGTAAAAAATTATCTGTCTTCTTTCCCATTAGTGATCGATCACATGCCTCCTTTTGTTGTCGCGGTAGATGTCATGGCCAGTCAGGGTTAGGGTTTGACGACAGGAAGTTCTTTATTTTGTATTATGGATGTTAGGTTTTAATTGTTAGTTTATGTTACCGATGCTAATATTATGGTCTAATTCTTATGGTTGAAGGTTCAAGTAAGAAAAAGGTGGATTCTTTAGGAATTTTTTTCTTATTCCTTTTTTGGTTTGCTCAGGGCGTTCTTTGTGCTGTTTTTAGCATGTTCCTTATTCATGTGTCTGGATGGTATATGCAGGGCTAGAGACTCGTACAAAAATTAAATAGTCTAATTTTTTTTTGGGAACTCAGATTGAATCTTAATACATGTCAGAGTTCTAATTTCTTACAAGGAGTGAAATTTTTGGATCGGAGAATTACCAAATTAGTTTTTTGGAGTTAATAGATGGAAATGTCTATGCAAAAACATGTTGAAAATGATGGAGCAATTAATTGAACTGATGTAGTTCCCTGTTAAACTGGTTAACAAGTAAGTCGATTTACCGAACTTATTTTTTGTCGGTATTACAAAGGCGGCGGAGGCCTTGTACAATAAAGAAGCAGAAAAGGACACATTGTTTTTCGGGTTTAATAGATGGAAATTAGTATGCAAAACTTTTTCTAATTCCTTTTCGGTTGGCTGAGGACATTCTTTGTGTTACTTTTAGCAGGTCTTTTATTTGTTGTAGTTTTCTGGGGTTAATAGATGGCAATCTGTATGTAAAAATTTCTTGAAAATGATGCATTACGTGCAATCAAATGAATTGATGCAATGAATGGCTCTTAAATTTTTTAACAAGTTGATTTACTTATTTTTTGTCGGTATTTAAAAGGCGGCGGAGGCCTTGTACAATACAGAAGTGGAAAAACAGACAAAATGTACGTTAGCCCCCGGGTCTCGATGCTTCCTGCCGGATTTGAACTCAACTAAGAGTTAGTTGGCATGTACAAAACCTGTTTTACCAGCCATGCAACCTCTGGGGCAAGAGAACAAATGTTGAACGTTTGTCCAAAAATAAAATGCATTTGTCATAGAACTTTTAATGGCACAAATCTGCTGGAGTGTACTTCTTTAATTACCACGGGCTCAAAAAAGGAATGACTAACTCAGCAAATGTTATATGGGTATTTGCATTATGCAGGTGTCTTGTGAGGAACTTCTATTAACATGGTTTCCTCGTATTTGTGTACCAAAGATCTCCAACCTTTCTCAGCAGAGTTTGATGAATCTGCTAGTTATTCTTCCTTGAGTAAAAGATTGCAGGTATCTGAATGTGAACCGTCTAGTGGGGAGGCTCAGAACTGTGAAGACGACTTTGGCAGTCATCATCTTGGTGCACATGTATATTCTTGTTGGTATGTTTCTTTCTCTCTCAACTTTGTTGCTTACTTTTCTTTATCTTTATCTGGAGTTTATTTTTACTTATATGTTATTATAATGTTTAGTTGTTCAGACGAGTACAATGGTTCATCCTGTAAACAAGGTCTGACAGTGAAAGCTGGTCCATTTCTTATGATGGAAGAAACATCTCAGATTGATGAGAATGACTGTGATATCTCTCAGCCATACGGTGCTGATCTTACAGTGGCCCAGAACAGTGATTCTGGTGTCTATTCTCAATCTTCTTGTAGTGAGTGGATGTATGTCTGTAAGCAGGGGAAAATGTGCGGACCATACAATCGAGAACAGCTTTACAGTGGCTTGACCACTGGCTACTTGCATGAGGAACTTCCAGTTTATCCTGTTGTAAATGGCATCGTTACTAATGGAGTACCTTTGAAATATTTAAAGCAACTTTCAGGTCCTGCACAGACTTCAAGTTTTACGGAAGCAGTTCCATGTGGAACTTCCAAGATGATTGTACAGAGTTCTAGCTCATCCTTTGTATGTCCAAGGCAGCAGGTGGAACCCTGGTTGAATTCTACCCATGGATATCAGCCTTCTGATCATAAGAAGGCTAACTCTGGAATGACAAATTGTGCATCAACTCTTGTTCCAATGGTAACAATTTCTTCTTGTAACTAATATCCAAATTGAGGATACGCTATTTCATGTTTCATCCCTTTGTTACTTTGAATTAAAAGAAAAAATAATGTGAGATCCATTGCTTGGTTCTGCTTTTTATTGATTCAATATTTCTTATTCAGCATCTATCAAGTGAAGATGTATGCTGGATCTTTGAAGATGAGGAGGGTCGGAAACATGGGCCACACTCAGTTGCTGAACTGTATTATTGGCATCAAAACAGTTATATTTGGGATTCATCAATGGTAATAATTCCAATGGATTGAATGACAACTTCAGTTTTTTTTTTGTGGCCTTCAGACATACAAAACTAATTTAATCAAATTGCTGTAGCATGATAAGTTTTTGAATTAGTTTTTTTGATACCATTGCATTTTTATAGTCTATTTTGTAAATGTTATTGAACAGGACATCTGTGCCGATTCAGTTTTTTCCTAGGTTCTTGATGTTGTGACTGCTAATTGTCTTTTCTTTCTCTCTAATAGTTATGTTCTTTTTCTCTAGATATATCATGTGGAGGATAAGTTTGGGCCATTTACTCTTGTTTCCCTGATTGAAAAATGGAGTACACTTGGCAGCCAAAACACACATGAAGATGGCCTGAAGACTGAAGACGCCAGCAGGAATGACACTGGTGATGTCACTAACTTCATATCTCATATTTCAGGGGAGGTCTCTAGTCAGCTACACAATACAATTGCCAAGGCAATGCGACGTCTTCTTTTTGATGAAATCATTTGCAACATTGTGCCAGAGTTTACTTCTTCAAATAAGACTCCGAGACATCTGAAAGCTCAAGCAGCACATCAGGGTGCTAGGATGAGGAATTTAGCTATTGAAAAGGTAATACTTCTGCTTATGAGTGTTAGTTTCCTGCAATAACTTTTTCCTGTGTACTCGGTTGTGATTGAGTAATGCTTTATATTTTGCAGACTAAACAAACTTCTTTTGGTCCTGTTGTCAAGGAAATAGTTCCATCTCAACAATCTTTGATGGAACATTCAGTGTGCGCTAATAAATTTCCAGAGTTATCATCAGTCCGCAATATCTTTCATCATGATTGCATGAACATTGAGTCGAATGCTGGTTTTCATGATCCTATATCAGAGTACTGTGATGTATGGCTCAAAACAAAGTGCTTGTCTGCTGTTCCATCTTCTGTTGTTATGTCTGATGAACATGATGTAGCCATCACGGATGCAATGAAAAACAAGGTTGATGATGTACGACTGCTATGTTTTGTGATAGTGCCTTTTTACTTGATATAATACTGTTCCATGATGTGTTTCTTGTAGGTAGTAGCTGAACCAGAATCTTGTCATCATGACTTGGTTTTTTCTCCCGGATTTGAATCAGGCATGACATGTGCAGCCATTTCTTTTCAGCCTTCTGTTGCAAAAACTGATTCACTTGTCAAAAAAAGGAAACACTCTGATTCTGTCAATGGGCAATCTAATTCTCTAGTGGATATTGTTGGAAGTATAGAAAATTCACTATATGTGTCAGCAAAAACAATTCTGTTCAGCTATTTTGAGGATGTTATAAAGGATGAACTTACAAACTTGTTTTGCTTGGCCATGGACGATGTTCCAAAGGAGGTAATATATCTTGAACCTTCTTGTCATTCATATACAATTAAGTATTTCATCATTAAAGTCATGTTATTTCTTAAATTAATCTTATACAAGTTCAAGTACTTGTCTAATGGTTTGTCCTTATTGTAGGGGATGGTTACCGCTAATCAACAAGAAAAACAATTATCTTCATGTATCTCACTTGAACAACATGATGATATATTGCCTTCCAATCCCCTTGGTAACTATTATTTTTCAAGTTCATATGTTTTAAAAAAAAGTTCATATGTTTGAAATATAATTTGAAGTAGTTCTAATATAGATTCTCCTTGTTTTTTTTCCGTTTACGAAGAGGCCATATGTTTGTCCACATATTCTGCAAGTGCCATTGGACAGTCGAGCTTGCAAGGGTCATCTGAGATTGATAATGGTTTTTCTGATGTCTTTTTTCCCTCTTCGGGAGATTGTTCATCTTTGGATCTACTTCAGAGAAGCAAGTTTCGCCCTGAGAAGCTGGACATAGAACGACCTGAAACTGAAAAGGTGGTTGGGTTGACAATTTACAAGAAACAGCTACATGATCAAGTTCTTAAAGAGTGGAAAAACTTTCTTCTTCCTGATATCCTTCGCGAAAGTTTTTTTTCTAGCAGTTTGTTTAGACAGGCAAAGTCTGAGGACACGAATGTCAATGTTGATACAGAGCCACAGAAACACTTAATCAAGGTACAGTTATAGCCTTGATGCATTTGTTGTGCGAATCTTTTCAACTTTTAATTCTACATTAGTATCTTCTACTCTTAAAAATGCCTCTAAATATTTTTTTTGGTAATTGTGGCAAAAAATCCATTGTTGACTATGGATAATAAGGTTCCTAATGAACTTCTTTAACCAAATTGCTGTAGCGTGATAAGTTATTGATTGTTTGTGTTTGTACTCCAGAAATCATGTGCTTACGGACAAACTAGTACGTCTCAGTCACCTGCATTACCAGAAGAGCTTGAAGAAAGATCGGGGCTTCCTGACCATTCATTGCCAATTGGTGTATCTGTATTCACTGGAAAATTTACATACTTCAGAAAGAAGAAATTTGCCAAGAAAAGGTCAGGGCCAGTTTCTTTGTCTGCAGGAGAAATTTTGGAAATTCCACAGGATGTAAAAATGTTAGAATCTTCAGAGCCTATGGTGTCCATGTCTCTGGATTTGAAGATTCAAAAGTTGAAAGTTAACAAGAGCAAGGGGCTGCAAAATAGGGAACCTGATAGGATCAAGGATAAAAGTAGATTTCCTGATTCCTGCATTGTGAAAAGTAAAAAAGCTCGTAAATTAAGAAAAGAAGCTGACAAGAGTTGCACAGGGACCATTGTTAGAAGTGGTCTAAGGTTTCCAGTTAATGATTCATGTGCTCGCAATAAAAAGTCTTCTAAAGACGTTTACAACTGCAAACTGGCAGAAGCTTCAGGTTCAGAACAGAATTTTGATACAATAAATCGAAGTTTGAAGGATTATGCTCATACTCTGAATCTAGAGGAAGGATCAAAATTGTCTTGCTCAGTGGATGTATCTGCGTGTAAGTACTTGTACTTTCCTACTTTTGTTTACTACTGTGCTGTTTGCCATGTGCTTTTTTTCATTGGGTTCTTGTCATTTGGCAGCAAGAAAATTATCTCACTTGAAAAGAAAGGTTAAAATGGGCAAACTGTCTTCTCTCCCTGCCAAGATTTCAAAATCATCTACTTCGAATTCAGTTAAGAGAACAAAGAGAACTCGTCTAGCAAGCCAGAAAATTAGAAGTACATTCCCATGTCCCAAATCAGATGGCTGTGCACGGACCTCCATTAATGGATGGGAATGGCATAAATGGTCATGTCATGCATTGCCATCTGATAGAGCTCGTGTGAGAGGAACACATGTGACAATTTGTTCATTAGGGTTTGAGAATAGTACTTCCCAAAATTTAATTGTTAAACGACCTTCTGCAAGGACAAATAGGGCGAAGTTGCGCAACTTTCTAGCTACAGCAGATGGTGCAGAATTGTTGAAGATCTCTCAGTTGAAGGTGATCTATCGCCATGTATCATCATGCCTTCTCTCTTTCCATTTTCTTCAGTGAAGTTCACTTTTACATTTTCTGTTTCTAGGCAAGAAAGAAGAGACTATGCTTCCAAAGGAGTAAGATACATGATTGGGGTCTTGTTGCCCTTGAGCCGATTGAGGCAGAGGATTTTGTAATTGAATATGTTGGTGAATTGATTCGTTCTCGGGTAGATATTACTCCTTTATGCACATAATGATATTTTGTATTCAGTTTCAAAGAAGTTTTATTAATCCTACTCCTACAGATATCTGACATAAGGGAGCGTCGATATGAAACGATGGGGATTGGCAGCAGTTATCTCTTTAGATTGGATGATGGATATGTGGTGAGTAGAATGAATTTGTATATGTCACGACTTGTAAAAGTTTTGATGAACTTCTAGTTGAATCAATATATATTATTTTTTTCATGAAGTTGATTATATGTATTCTTTATTACAAATGTTATTTCCATGATGTATAGACTGGTAATTTTCCATGGTAGTTTACTACTTCTGCCTCCTTGTTATATACATTAAACTTTGGGCTGCTATTTCTTTTAGGAACAACATTTGGATATTAAACTCTATGGTGGGTTATTATTTTTGCTACTTGTATTTTAGGAACAACATTTGGATATTAAACTCTCTGGTCTATAATTATTTTGCTACTTGTAGGTTGATGCTACCAAACGAGGGGGAATTGCTAGATTTATAAATCACTCATGTGAGGTAAAATTTATTTGCAGTTTGGTGACTAGTTAAATTTTAAATGGCATGTGCTAATAATCATTTGTTCTATATAGCCAAACTGCTATACTAAGGTGATCACTGTTGAGGGCCAAAAGAAGATTTTTATTTATGCTAAGAGACATATCTCTGCCGGTGAAGAACTCACTTACGACTACAAGTTTCCTTTGGAGGAAGAAAAGATTCCCTGCAACTGTGGCTCTCGAAGGTGCGTTGTTCAATTAATTGTTGAAAGACTTTGCATTCCTTGATTGTTAAGATGACTTCCTCAAACATTTGATTTTGATGGATAGGTAACCTGCTTATATTCATGGTTTTGTTGATTCCATTTTTTGTTCCCTTGATTGAAATTCATAAATCAGACTCTACATGGAAGCACTGAGAAAAAAAACACGTAAACTCAACTTATACGAAATTGAAAAACACATTGAAAAGAATCAAGTTGCAATTAATAGTTGAATAATTTTATAAAAAATACAAATTAAAAGCTAAAGTTTTATAACTCGAAAGCTAAAGATTTATTAAGTGTAGATTGCTTTAGGAAATATCAATATTCAGCATTTATTTTTCATAAAAAAATGCTAAGAAATCACTGAAATGGTTAACAAACTACAATAAGAAGCTGTAGTAAGCTAACTTAGTAGCCATCCTTTTCTCTGTTAAAAAAACTGCAGAAAGTTAAAATTATTAAAAAAAATAAAGAACTCTCCTTGCCCGCAGATAGGGGCGAGCCCATGACCTTATCTCCGTCTTGCAAGCAATGGAGGCATCCCCACCTGCTTGCAATTCTGGGTTAGGGGACTCGTGAGTAGAAGAGGCTTCAAACTGACTGCAAGCTCATTTATGAAAAGATTTGAAGACCTTTGCTCAAAGTACTTTATAAAACTACAGCGTATGAGTCAGCTACCGGGTAAAAAAGGTGTTTGTTGCTAGATCCACTGACATGCTTTGTTCATTGATCCTACTGTGCTGGCTCAAAATGAGTTTTAGGGCATTTCAACATGAATTCTACGTCCCAACTCGTGTTGTGCTGGTTCAAAATGAGTTTAGGTCATGTAAACATGAATTCTACATCCCAACTCATTACTCTTACACTAACTGTATTAGTTGTTGCTATAATGCTATAGTGAACCCAAAACAACATGCGATGGATTTTGAAACTTTTATTCTATAATGTTGGCTTTAGTGAATATATGCAGGAAAAAATGTATCTAGTGGTTTCCTATGAAGGCCATTCATGCATTTGCTTTCAAATGCTTGGTTGAGTTTTCTTCAGCAGCAAAAATGCTTGTCCAATAGTTCCTCCAAACAAATAGTCTGGAAATATCTATATAACTCCCATAAAAAAAGTACCTAAAAAACTACATAATAGCTTCTTGCATCTATATTCGGGACTTGATTGGTGAAAGTCTTTTTCCAGAAGGCATGTTTTTTTATCTATGCACAACGAAGATATTTTTTTGCGAATAAACAAGATAATGACATGTTAGTTTGAACGCAAGCCGGAAGGTTGGAGCTCATGAACGCCTGACTCTAATCTGATCTGTGTTGTCGGTGATGCCTATTTATTGTACGTCAGTTTTTTGGATGCCACATGTTGACACACTCCGAAGCAATTTCTTTTGGCGACACTCAGGTAAAAACGACTAGGGTACACATTTGGTGGCATGGACAGAACTTTGCAGACCTTTCTAGGAAGGCGGTTTGGGAATTTGAGACCTTCGGAAAATGAATGAAGCATTATTTTCGAAATGGATGATGCGTATGATGGGCCACACACAAGATACATGGTTGTCAATGATGACGGCATGTTATGGTCACACATTATCATGGGAAAGAAGATGATTGCAACACAAGGTGCTTCCTCTGTCTGGAAAAGTGTGCTAATTGTTATGCCTGATTGAGGATTTTTTTTGAAGCCACACTGGGACCAGACACTAATTTCAAATTTTGGGAGGACCCGTGGTCATCAAGGGAGCCTCCTTTGACTACTTTCCCGAGATTATATGCCCTTGTTGAGAATTGGCAATTGGTGGTCACCTTTGTTTGGTTGGGAACACTTCTAATGGGTCTGTACACTACAATTTGCAGCAAACCTATCAGACAACCGAGTCGAGGATCTTCTCTTATTATCGGATTCAGTACTGGTGGCCTATAAGTTGTTAGATATTGACAATTGTTTGGAGGATAATTTATTACACATAGATTGTAACTTAATATGGAAAATGAAGTTCCCGTTACAAATTAAAATCTTCTCATGGCTCTTCAGATGACATCGGCTACCAACACAATCCTATCAATTGAGATGGGTTATGGAGGCGGATAAATCATGTATTTTTTGCGTGAGTCATGTGGAGGACATTATTCACTTATTTTTTGGACGTCTGGTAGCCAGACGTGTGTGGCAAGTGGCAAACTGTGGCTGGATTGATGTCAGATCAGCATCAGACTTTTAGATGTGGTGGACAAGACCGAAATATACAGACTTATGACGCACCAAAATCTTTGCTTTTTTGTGGTCTATTTGGTCTCAACGTAATGAATGTATATTCAGGGAGGAGAGATGTTATGTAGAAAATATTGTATCACTAGCTAGATCATTGGTGCAAGAGTGATCGGAGAGGTATAACGTATCTTTGTAACACGTTCATGTGATTTATCCAGCATAAATAAAAGTGCATGAGTGCACATGGCACTCATCCTTTACCCTCTAAAAAAAACAAGATAATGATTAATTGCCATACGAGACAGTCATTATTAGACCTCGACTCACCCTTTGTGGAAGAATTCCATAGAGGAACTCTTAGGTTTTCTAGAGTCCCAACAGGCCTTGAGACTCTGACATTGGCTCGAGGCGTTTTCTCTTGCTCTTTCTTACACTAAAAAGGAGTCACATTGCATCATTTAATTGATAACCATCTTTCGACTAACTAGCATCTTATCCTCTTATGTCCCTTTGGACCAACAAGGAGTAGCACAAGAATAATTCACTTGGGAGAATATTCACCTGTTGTCCATTGACTATGCCTTTCATCCTGATCTTAGGCCTTGACCTCACCATCCATGGGCGAACCTTGCGGAGGAGCCCATTAGGTTTTCTTGCATTGGAGAAGTTTTGTTTCAAACTGTTATTCGAATGAGTATGCCATACTAATGTCCCTTGGATGATCTAGCTCTAGGTCAGGCGTTGTTGAGCACGTTGAACTATTCATGTGGATCCTCACAACCCAAGCACAACGACGCAAAGCGTACTCTCATCACTAATCTAACAAACAATTACTCTCATACTATGTCAACTTGTCTATTCTTGATTCAAACAATTAAGCCTCCTACTTTTGGCATGTGGACATTACACTTGATCAGGTGATTTATTGGCTATTGTGAACAATTCCAATTTATAGAAACCTCACTGACAAAATATACAACTGAAGTAGTTATTATGAATCTTGACTGATAGTTGCCCCACCCTTTTTTTGTAGGTGCCGCGGGTCGTTGAATTGAAGAAAGGCTCTCTGGTGCTTAGGTATGTTTAAATGATTTTCTCATGATTATTCAAACTTCATTTGGTCCTTGTCTGGTTGATTCTTTTTCATCGAAACTATTATTTGTTCTTATGATAGTTTGAGTTGCTCTTTTTCAATGAATTATCATTAAGTGGGATGGGTTGCCTTATTCTTGCTACTCAGAAATGTTAATCAAAATCCTATTGGTTGTAAAATGGTGAATACTTGAAAGTTTCTAATTAAATGTAGTTGGCCATTTGATCTTTCCTTGAATCCTGATTGTTATTTCCCTCGTAAACTCGAGTGTGGCATAAACCTTTCTCCATGATAATTTCTATGAAATGTTTTATGATTTACGTTATTTGATTGTTTGATAATCCTATGAAGTATTAAATTTTTTGTTCTCTGCCAGGGCAGTGGATGTCCTTGGTGGTTGCAATATTCTGTGATCATGATTGACTTTGTTGATCTGATGCCAGTAATTTCATTTCCCCATATGGCAGCAGATGGAATTTTCTGGTGTGTAGGTAATTATTGAAAGGCAGGTAAAAAGATCCTGTGTAGTTTTATGCTCCATTGTACATGTTTCATTTCTGAGTTGACTCTGAATTCTTCTATGCGACAAGTTCTAAGCACATTCTGATTGTTGTTACCATGAAACCGGGAAGTTGCTTTGAAGTTGTAGACAATGGTTTCTTCTATGTATCTGTCCCAACCCGTACTCTTTTTAACATATATATGACCATACAATCTCAGTTAATCATGGCATGGTCTTCTTGAATGTATTTTCTTTCATTTTAGGATAAATTTTAGGTTTAAATATGTTTTCTAACAATGTGATGATATTTGACTTTAACAAGGTTGACACGGCAATTACCATCATAACTAGAGAATAGGTGGATTATGAAAGACAAAAAGTTGTAGCAGAGATGAGATGAGGATGATCGCTGGAGAATAAAATGAATATCAGGAGATGAAGATTAAGACGAGAAATACCATTGTATTATGGCATTAGAGGAAAGAAAAATAAGAATAAGGGGGGTGGGGGGATGAGAAGAACTAAAGGGGGAGGAACACCAGATAACAGGGTAGTGCTTCTCCCTTTCCTCCCATACGAAGAAGGAAAAGAAGAGAACTAAAGAGAGGAGCAGCATGTATGGATGAAAAGAGTTAAAGGGGACGGAGGAATGCCTTATAGCATGTTATGTTGGATGCGCTTATCTCTTTCCTCCCGTATGAGGAAGGAAAAGAAGAGAACTGAAGAGAGAGCCAGCAGGTACGGATGAGTAGAATTAAAGGGAAGGAGGAACCCTGGATAACAGGGTATTTTGGATGCATTTCTAAAACAATGATTGGGGGAAGAGCGCGAAGTGGAGAACCGATGGGCAGAATTAGAGGAGAAAGAGGAAAGCTGGTTAGCGGGGAAGAAAAAGAAGTAAAGAGGGCAGTAGGTAGGGAATTTCTCACGTAGACTTACCGTGTCTTATTCAGATTAACAAGATACGGTTGGAAGAAAAATAAGAAAACTATAGAGCCACAGGTAGGGAATGTTCCACGTAGACTTGGACTATCTTATTCAGATTATCAACCACAAAAGTAATTATTAAATAATTCAACTAAATTCTGTTTGAGAATTTAGGATCCATACAAACTGAAAGAAAGTTGTAGATTTGTTTGACATGTTAATGATTTAATTAGATGATTGCAGTTCCTAGTAGCAGATAGTTTGTTGTTACATAGTAGATTTTTTTATGTTTACTTTCTCTTTGGAAGAACTTGTGTCCGTGTTAAGGAACAGATTAATGAGTAGCTATGTCCTAGGTAATCCTAAAATATGAGGTAAAAGGGGTAAAACTAGTTTCACGGACTCTTGCTTTCTAGTGAATGCAAATACCAAACTGGACGTGTATATTTTTTTAAGGGTATTTTTACATCTAAGTAGGATTATTTTCATTTACCTCCCATGAATTTTGTTTTGTTCTACTTTTATCTTCTATTATCATTTGGGAAATGTTAAAATATCTAAGAGGTATTAAATGCTAAAAGAAAATTAAAAGACGCCTTTTAATTTTTAAATTATTTGTATTACTTTTTTCAAATGATAATTGTTGGTATTAAATTATTAATGTAATAAGATAAATTAAGAAGTTGACAATAATGGAAAAACTTTGATACTTTAGGAGAGGCAAACTTGCTAATTTCTTAGTTTAAGGATGTAAGTGGGAATAAGCCTTCAGGGAGATAAATGGAAATAAAACATTATAAACAATTTTTTATCTACTGTTCTAGATACTTGGTAACAAAATCTTTGGCTATGCTTGTTGCACTAATAGGTTAAGGAGGAAAATAAATTTTGGTCAAATGAATGAGGAAAATAATTGTTTTGGGCATTCGGTTGTATTTTTAAAAATAAAGTAAAACATTTTTCAGAGAATAAGAAATATGTGGAGCACTTGAGCACTTTTTGTTCCACATATCTGAAGCATTATTTAAATTTCAATGTTTGAGATACAAAACGAAAATTCAAAAAAATATAAAGTAAAAGATTTAGCTATATCTCAACCTATTTATGGTGTTGAGCAAAAGATGCTTCAAAAACTTCTTAATCGTTTTTTTATTTGGGGCATGACAGAATGAATTAGGGGGAAGTGCTATTTCTTCTGATCATAAATTATAAACTTATAATTTTTAGTGCCGGGATTTATCCTATTGCGAGGTTCCATCCGAAATTTTGTCAATTTAATTTTTTTAATTATGAAATATCATTTTTATCCATAATTCAAAAAACTAAATAATAAAAATTAACAGAGGGTAAAAATAATATTGAATATATTCATTTAATAATTATATGCTTATGTTGTTTTTTAGTATTTTTTTCTTATTAGTGAGAAAGTGAGGGTAAAAATGACATTTGATAATTATTAAAGAAATTGAGTTAATATAATTCTGGATCGAACTTGTTGGAAGGACTTGAATTACAAATCAATCGGAAAGTAAAATTTGTAAATTTATGGTTTAAGGTTACATGCAAAAAAGTTATAGTTGAAAAAGTGTTAAGAGAAAATAACCAAGGACATGCACATTGAAGAGGAGCTAATTTTCCTCCAAACTCTTTAAATTTCAATGAATTAGAATTCAATTTCCTTGAATGAAATTTTCCTTCAAGAGAGAAAAAATGGAAAGAGCACAGCCCTAGGTTGTGTTTTTTGTTGGAAAATGTTCTTTTATTTTATGTGTTTGACAATAAAAAATCATGACCAGCTAAAAATTTTCTTCTTTTTTCTGCTAGAAGATTTTTCATTAGAGAAAATACGTCACCTCTTTTTGAGGGAAAATATTGCCTCTTATATTAAGCATCAAAAGAATAATTAATTTTCTTATAACCTACTTTTTTATATACAATTACACAGAAGATAAATTATGTTCATAGAAAATGATCTTTACAGGCATTTAATTTCTCTGAAAAATTATTTTCTTTTTCAGTGAAATAAATGCAACCCTAAGAGGTTGCATTCTAAGGCTCATAATTGTTAAATTTTATCCTTGGAGATTCTTACATATGCCCTTTCACCCGTTTAGAATACCCTGTAATTGGTGTTAATGGGCATGTAAATGCCTCTATACCCTAAATAAAATAAATAATTTTCAGGAAAACATACATTACGACATATCTAATATGTTTCCAAACTTTTCTGAAAGTTGACGACACTGAACTGGCAACTTCTCCAGATTTACTCCCGGTGTCCTGACATGGTTATCCTTGACCAATTGCACTGCACTTCAGGCGATAACTTGAAAATCTTGTTTGTTGGTTACGTACAACCATGGTTACCCTTGGCAGGTCACCTGATTTTCAAAATTTACTTTGTTTCACGTAATAAATTGACTCGTGGCAATTGCAGATTCATGTACATATACAACCATGCATCACCTACCATCCATTGCTAATGATTAGTTAATTGAAGTCAAGGATATTAATTTCTTTGTCTTTTTCAGATATGTGGATTTACATTCCAATTTTTTGTACTGGCTTAAGCCAATTCCATAGAATAATTCAATACAAAGCATAAGACGCTGGTTAATGGTGTACTTGGCATCTCTAGGAGAACTTTAGTTTCCTGCACGAGAGAACATTAAACTGATTTTTTCTTTAAAAGAACACTAAAATGTATTTTCCTATGCAATGAAGGAATGACTGTTTTGTTATACCGTTGCAATAATACATTAAATAAACTTTAAAGAATTTTAATTCCTTTGGTAAAAGAATTGTGAGGAAGTCTGCATCGTTGGGAGTTCATGCACAAACCTGCTCATTCTATATACTATATCCATGGCCTTTGTTCACCAACATTTTAATGTTTATTTTCCTTTATAATTTTGCTGTGATGAGCACCAAGTTGGTCCACTTGTGTTCTGTATTCCCTTGGTCTGTTTATGTTCTTGGAAGCCAGGCTTTATGGTGTCAGTTTGTATCTTGCTCTGAAGTTTTTAACCAAGGAAAACATGAATACATGCGTACCCAGTTTTCAGATTTTGAAATTTCAATCTCCTTGTCGTGTTCCACTTTTGTTTCATCTTGTTTTGAATTACTGACACCGGCTTTTCTTTAAAACTGCTATTAGTAAGTTATTTGGAACAATTAGGCCTTTCAACAGCTCCTCAGGACAAAATATGCCAGCTTGTAACTACATTTCTCATTCCATATGCCGTCTATGTGCCAGTTTGTATCTGCTATTTGGTTCTCTTTTCAACAGCTTCTTTGAGTATGCCTATATTCATATACATCAAATGACTTCACATCTGTAAGTAAATTTATCCAAAGATGACACCAATTATGGTAATTCTGTACTTCCATGAAACAGTTTATATTAACGTTGTACAAATATGTATTATTTGTACATTGTTATATTTATGGAGCTATTTTTGCATGCAGGTACCATAACATGGGAATTTGCCTGAACAAAAACTACGAATGCATGTGGTACGTGTTTTACCTTGCCATTTATAATAATGTGTTAATTCCCATGAATGTTTAATATCACAGAGGCAGTTGGACACCGTCCCTTAAAGATATTTTTTTTGTCTATGCGAGTGTTAAATCATCACTGGTAACAGTATGGTTCATAGGCTTATACTAAGCATGTGGTTCTACATATTAGACCACGAATTGCACGGCAAACTTTCTAACACTAATATACTTAGTTGACCATCACCAAACAGGAGAATGACATTAGATTAAAAAAGTGAGAGGTATATGCAATTTCAGTTTCGTTGTTAATTCTAATATCCAAAAGACTTGACTTGTTCAAGATGGAAGCATTAAAATCAACAATTTCAGTTTTATCTTAGGAAAATTGCGAGTCCTCTTAAAGCTTTCTCCTAATACTCATATAAAATAATCACCATCAAAAGTCATTATTAGGGGTTGAGTTTTTTTTGGGGGTCAAAGGTAGAACCCCACCGATGTCAAGGGCTACTAGCACTCGATTAATCCGGTGTTTGGACGGGTGCGGCGAAGGTAAATTCTGGCCAAATTGATGACTCCGGGATTCGAACTCGGGGCTACTGGCCTCCGTCCCTCAATATGAGGCAGACTCGGGGGTTGAGCATTTTTTAAGAGGAGTACAGGCAAAATTCACAAGTTTAGTCCTTTCCAGTTGGTGAGTTGTATCCATTGCCTAGGGCCCGGGATATTTCTTTTCCTTGCGTTGTCGCAGCTACTACTAGTGCTAAGTTTTTCATTTGACTTTGCGTTTTCATTTGACTACTAGTTTCAACCAGAATTGAAATTCACGACAATTTCACGAAATTTTCAAAATAAAAAAAATGAAATTTCAGGTTCTAAGCCGTATAGTTATCGCTTGAGGTATCCTTCGATCAAGATATCTGGCTACATATGCAAATCCACAGGAAGTCCAAGTTGTGATACAGATTTGTTCTAGTTTTGTCTCATACAACAACCGACCTTAGCTCAGCTGGAAGAGTGTTGGATTGCCAAAGGTTTTTCCGAGTTGGCAAATTCAATGGTCGCCGGTTCGAATCCGGCAGGTCGGAAAGCTTACTGTTTATCACTCCTCATTGCATAACTATATAAGCTCTTTTCAGACAACACTTCAATTAGTACGAACCCTGAGGTGGAATGGTTTTATCACCAATGGGATGGAATGGTGACGAGGATTGAGATGGAATGGTAAGTATTTTTTTATTTAAAAAGGTCCTGTTTTTGTTTAAGTATAAAAGATTTCATTGTGAAACTTATCTGTGCGATCCATTGCGAACAGACTATTAGGGGGGAAAATCCAAAAGCTGTAGGGGCAATAGAAAAAAAATTAACTTTTTGTCAAAATAATATTCCCTTCAACGAATTTCACACTTCAGTGGGTCATGTTTCTGCATAAGTGGTCCTCTCACTTCTCTCAAAAGAAAGGAAATCATCCTCCGTTGGAGTATCAACCCTTTTATGAATCCCAAGTAAAATGCAGAACTGTGAGCACATTCTTTATATCCCATGAGAGAGGGTCCATGTCAGGATTGTCTACTTCTTCAACAAATACTAAATAAATTAAGATTTTTAAGCCAGCGCAATTGAGGGTATGTTTGTTAATTTTACGGTGGTCGAATTAAATTTCAACAGTATTTCTTTTCCGCTCGTTTTGAACTATTGAGATTCAATCGATATTCTTACCTACTTAAGTAGTGTCTTTTAAATCATATGCGTATACAATAATATATACTAGATTGATAGCAAAATTATCCGTGAAATTAATAACATCACTGCCCATGTAATTTTTTATCGATGTTAAGAGACGAAAAAAGTGTGACAATTCTGTGTTTCTTGAGAATTTTGGATTTAGCCGCCAAAGGGTTGGTGGAGTTCTTACTAGGCACACAAAGAGGAGATGCTTGAGAGAGAAGCAACGACAGCGATGGCAGGCGGAGGCAGCCAGCAGGGCGATCGGCAAGGGATATGTAAGATATTTTAATTAGTAAAACCAAAGCTGTAAAGCAGGAGAGAGAGAGAGAGAGTTTCTCTCTCCCTCTTTCTCACACTTCGCAGGTTTAGGTGTGGAGCCAACAAAGGTGGCAGAGTCCGGACGAACAGGTGACTGAAAGTGATAAAAGCATTGTGGATGTAAACAAATATGTAATACAGTATTAAGACTTCAATTATGGAGATTAAGCTCACATATGTCGGATCTGATGACATTTTTCTTTGCATACCAAGCTTGCCGCTTTATAAACAAACGATAATATTGCAATTGTATAGATTATTTATAATTAAAAATTGAAAGTTTTTACTCCAAAATATTGTACTTGAACTCTTGGATTGTGTTTATTTCACGAAATGCAATTGTTATGCAAATATATACTTTTTTGTGTTTGACAATTAAAAATATTTTAATCTCACAAAATTTAGGCTCTGTTTAGTATTTATTAGTAGTTTGAATATCTAATAGTAGATAGCGGCTATCGAGTAATGCTTAGCAAGTAGGTAATATAATTATTGAAATCGAAAAAATATAAAAAAATAATTATTTGAATTATGATAAGTATTATAAATTAAATAATTCATTTATACTTTAACTATCTTAATATTAATAAATTATAATAACATAAATTGTTAACCAAATAGCTTATAAATTAATAAACTAATAATAAATAAAAAATGGTCACATAGTATAAAGAATAAGTATATTATTCAAATAGTGACTAATAATAAAATATTTTGAAAGTATATCTGAAATGAAATTTCAATATACTAGATATTAAATTTTTAAGTGTATCAAAATAACTAATTTTTGTATACTATTATTATAAATTATATTTATTGAACATTTCAAATGACGCATTGACTCAATCAATATACATATTACTTTTAAATATTTTTTAAAAGAATGTTTCATGTTATAGATCAAGAAAACAATTAATATATATTTCAGACAATCACTTTTTTACTAACCCAAATATATCATAATAGATAGATGGATTATCTTCTTAAAATATATTTTCTCAAATATAATTTGAGAGGTAATAATTTAACTTTGAGTATACATTATATATGAAAAACAGAAAAAAAATAAGTACATGCATAGTTTTTATATAAAATTATTGATATATTAAATTTTTAAAAAAGTATCATTTTTTCTTGATAATAAATAATTTTAAATTTAAAAAATCGTATATAGTATTTAATATACTCAGCAACCCCTAATAGTAGGAGAGTCCACATGTAGGATTTGACCGACCCGAATTCAAATTCGATCCAACCCAATTGATTTTGTTCGGGTTGGATTGGATCAGGTTGATAACAAAGTAGTCATCAAATGCGTTGGGTTGGATCAAATCGGGTCATCGATTTATTCGATTAAATTATTTAATATATTTTTAATTATTTTTTATAATATTTAACATCAATTATATTTTAAAAAATAAAGAAATACGATTTAAATGATATAAAGTATAAATTTGTAATTTTAATTTTAAAGTAATATAAAATTCTTATTAAGTATTTGGTTTAAATTTAATAAAAAAATATATAAAAGTTCGGTCATCGGGTTGAGTCGGGTTCAAAAAATTAAAATTCGTACCCGATCAACGATCCGATCCGACCCAATTGAGATTAGATCATCGGAATCATCGGATCAATTCGATTCGACCTGATGAATATCTCTACCTAATAGAATGTCAATTTATATTTAAAATTTGGACTGTGTCTGGACGCATCCGAGCCCAACTAAGCATTCGAACCTCGCCCGACCCCGTCGCGCCGGCACGATCCTTAACGCATCTACATCTCTTTAATTCGCTCGCGACGGCAAGCAGCACAGTGCACACAACACATCCCACATATATTATTAATTGCCTTCACAGAAGAAGAAAAGAAAGCACCAAGACGAGAGAGAGAGAGAGAGAGAGAGAGAGAGAGAGAGAGAGAGAGAGAGAGAGCAACGGGGTCGCTGCACACAAACTTGGTATGTCTAGTAGCTTTGGTGCTCCTCCTTCCCTCTTCTTCTGTTGGCCACTTTGTTCTAATCTTTGTTACATATCGTTCGCAGCTGCAGGAGCTCCGCAGATGTTAGTGGTAATGTCGCTGTGAACGATGCTGCTTAAATCTCTCATCGCAATGCTTTGTGCTGGTCGCCGCTTACTGTTGTCTGGAGTTGGCGGCTCCGCCTCTGCTTTCTTTTAGAGCTGCCTTTGCTCTCTTGCTCCCCCTCCTTCACCACCCCCCCACTCTTCTTTCTTTTCTTTCCTTCTTCTTTCTCTTCTTTTGGTTCCGCATTCCGTCCGTAAAATTGGTACTGCGGCAAGAAAACTCCCTGTAATCCGCTCCGGAACCTCCAGCTCCGCTAGATCTACTTGGTTCCCTATGCGATCTCGGCGGGGGATGTGAGGAACTGGGCTTGGATAGAAGCAACTGAGCATGGCCGGGAGCAGCATCTCTCTCTCTCTCTCTCTCTCTCTCTCTCTCTCTCTCTCTGTTTTGCGCTTGTATGTCGATCTATTGTGGTACTTGCTTACATTTTTGCCAAAGTTTTTGGGTTTGATTGCGCATGATTCCTGCCGTTTGTTGTTGGTTTGGGAGCATGGATCTTTGGTTAGATCCAAGTTCTTGGGTGATGGAATCGCAGTGGTTATTCTGATTAGTTGGTAGGGCTTGCTGAGTCAAACCTTCTTACGACCAATTAGGGAAAGGGGCCTCTTCCTGCATGACCAGGCGTGATAGAAAGGGATTAATGATTTAAAAAAAGGCTTCTTTAGCAGTTAATCTCAGAAATGCTCGATTGAGCTCAATTCACTTTTGCTGTTCCTGCATAATTGAGGTTTTTTGCTGTATTTTTAAGCTGATCTCCGATTTTTCTGCAAATGCTAGAAAAAGTCAGAAAAAGAAGGGCCTTGTAGGTAAGGAGTACTATAGATAGTACTCAGTACTCAGTAGGGTGTTTGAATCTGTCATCTTGATCCAAATACGTATCTTTACCCTTCTTGCCATTTTTGTTCTGGACGATCACTGACTAGATGGCAAGTGAACTCGGTGATCATTGCTTGTCATGCCATGATATCATGGATTTCTTGTTTACAGGATAAATCAACAGCAAATTCCTTTAGTTGCCTGCAGATCACATATAACAATATTTTTTATTGAAATACTAAATTCTACTAAGCTATTTTGCTTTATTTACTAGGATCATTGTATTTCTGAAGAGCAATCTTTTGTACATTTCTCATTTCCAGTGTCTTTCTAGAATCTCTTTTTTTTTTAAACCTAGTTCCAACTCTTTCACCTATTCTACTCTTGCAATATGATTTTTCTTTTAATTTTGATGTTCTTTTATTTTGGGACTAACAAAGTAGCTTTCATTGTCTACCAAAAGCACTATGTTGTTTCATGGAAAAATGAATTTCTCCTTCGTTTTCACCATTTTTTTATTCCATTTACTATTTTTACTTCCATTTCTTTTGGTGAGATCTACTGCTTTTGTTTGGAAAGAGATATTCTTGCCTCTACAGGATACTAAAATATAACTAGCATATGCCATTTAAAAATTTTCTCAAAAAAATCAGTCCTAATGTCATTATTGTATTGGATCCCTTGGTTTCTTTTCCAATTTTGTCTTGCATAGCATTTGAAATGGAAGCTTTATATCTTACCTTCCTCTTCCATACATTCCCATGATCCAGGAGTAATGACATTGCATTTTTCTGTTTGTATTATGGCATACATTTGGTAGTTGAATGAAGGCGTAATACTCTACTATCTCGAGGACTTACTTGTGTTTCTATATTTTACATTTGGCCAGCGGAGTAGATGGAGCGGCTGCCTTGGTGGATTTTCCTGTTTTGGATCACAAAAAGGAGGAAAACGGATAGTTCCAGCATCCCGTATTCCTGACGGGAATGCAGCATCTGGTCGTGGAACTGGAACCTTGTCTGCTGGACATTCTAACCAGACTACAGCTCTGAACCTTTCTCTTCTTGCTCCTCCGTCCTCGCCAGCATCGTTTACGAATTCTGCTCTCCCATCAACGGCTCAATCACCCAGCTGTTTCTTGTCAATATCAGCCAATTCTCCAGGAGGACCATCTTCAACCATGTTTGCAACGGGGCCATATGCTCATGAAACACAATTGGTCTCACCTCCTGTATTCTCAACTTTTACGACAGAGCCTTCTACTGCTCCACTGACTCCTCCACCGGAACTAGCTCATCTTACAACTCCCTCATCCCCTGATGTGCCTTTTGCAAGGTTTCTTTCATCATCGCTTGATCTTAAAACTGCAGGGAAAGAAAATGGGATGACTTTCTTGTCAACAAGCTATGCAGTCAGCAATGATCTTCAGGCAACTTATCCTCTTTACCCTGGCAGTCCCTCTAGCAGCCTTATATCACCTGCATCAGGAACTCCTAGAACAGGCCTTTCTTCACCTTTTCCTGAACAGGAGAACCCGTCTCAGTGGCGAGCCTCATTATCAGCTCGTGACTCTCCCTATTCCAGAAACAGCTCATCCAAAATGTTTGGGCTCGAGTCTGCTACATCCAGAAATTTCATATTATCACCTGATTCCAGCTTCTTTTACTCAGCTACGTCGGCACAGTTCTATCTTGACCAGGCACAACAGTCATTCTCTCCTTATACTGCAGGGAGGCGTAGTGTTTCCAGGGAGCCAGATGTATACAACAATGGTGGAAACAGACACAACAAAACTTGCAAACAGGACACAGAAGAAATTGAGGCATACAGAGCATCATTCGGATTCAGTGCAGATGAAATTATAACTCAAAGCTATGTGGAACTGTCTGAACCAGTTGATGAATCCTTTACTATTTCTCCTTTTCCAAACAATAAAACTTGCATAGATCAGTGCCCAATTACTGAATTCGCTAAAGCAGGACAAAAGATGGGGGAAGCACAGACATATATGCTGAACCATGAAAGTCCAATTCGAGCTGCTGTTCAGCAAGTTAATGGAGTTCACAACAAATCTCTGGACCTCCATGCTGCAAAGACAGGTAAATATTTGAGACTCATTTCTGGTTGCATACAATCACTAATAATATTGTCGTAAAGTACACAATCATATCCCTGTTATTTATTATACATACGAATGACAAGCAAAGGTCAGTAGTCATCCTTTTCCACCCTCAAAAAAGAAAACAAGAACAAGTTGAATAGAACAATTTGCTTGCTGGAGATATATATGGATGACTAGTATGGACAGCAGTGATCCCTTCCCCTCAGAAGAAACTTTTGGTCCAAATGGTGCTCCATAAACTTCTGATCTAGTACTGACATGTGATTGTTGTATAATGTACATCAAGTTACGTCCTAAAACTTTCCTTGCGTCTTTGCATTTGTGCTGAGACCATCTCTCTCTCTCTCTATCTGCAGGTTTTAAACCAACTTATTGCCAATCCGAAGGTAGCAGTCATTTGATTGAGGGTTATCCCGCTGCAGATGCTCAAGAGCAGTCTTGCCCAAAGGTTTTGAACCGTTCATTGAGCAGACGAAACTGGTCAGGAAAATCATGCTCAGATGCAGAGATTGACTACCGAAGAGCGAGAAGCTTAAGAGACACCAGTGGCCTTCTAGCATGGCGTAACTCATTACCTTGAGTAGCC
Organism: Pontederia paniculata; assembly: GCA_001647135.1. Taxonomy (NCBI): domain Eukaryota; kingdom Viridiplantae; phylum Streptophyta; class Magnoliopsida; order Commelinales; family Pontederiaceae; genus Pontederia; species Pontederia paniculata. Next base: position 58,605 of record LTAE01000565.1, read on the forward strand.
AATCCCCCTAGGTGACATGCTGTGTTACTAATTAGGAGTGAATTATGTGCCTAGCCTGAGTTAACGAATGTTTGGACTGTCTTGGGAATGAATGGTCTCTTTGTAATTCATGGTGCATGGAGATGTCAAGAATATTCTCACCTTGTAGTTGATTGTTCTCAGCACATTTTAATGTCTCCCCTGTTTCTAGTGTAGTGCATTGGATGGTCAAAAGCATCTGCAACCAACGAGGTGTGACTGACCATTCTCACTTCAATTGTTTACTGAAATTTGTTATATGCAGGTGTATTTTGTGAAGCAATCATGCAGTGTGTTATCTTATCAACCCAATTGCCCAAAGCAATTATACGAATTAAAATTTATGATCTTTATCAAGTCATATGTAACAAATATCTAGGAGATAAGATAAGTATAATTTACACATGTAATTCATAGATAGACTACTTTGGAAAAATAAGAGAGCATTAACCTGAATAATAAAGGTTCTGTTTGTTGTAAAAGATAATTTCTTTATTCGACTAATCAAAAGTTTCATGAACGACTTCCGTAAAGTTGCATAAAATCAGTCTCGCCCCATCTTTCATTTCATGTATAAAAAATGTAGTCAATTATGTTTTTTTTTTATCTTACACGGTTAAACAACAAAAAACAAATTCTTACTTCTCAAATCATATTTCTAGAGATGGAGAATGGGTCAAACCTTTGAGAATTACAGCGAACCCACCCTAGTCCAGCACGATCATTTTTTATTATATAAAATATAATATAGGGGCGGACTTTCGTGTGTGCTATGTTATCAATTCGTGTCGTGCTGCTTAAATATCATATCATATAGTGCCGAAAAATGCACCGGTCTTGCTTGGCCCGACCTTGCACGAATGTGTCGAGTTGGATCAGCCCATTTTATTTTAATTTTAATTTTTTTATTTTTATTCTTTTAATATTTGAATAATAATATAATTATTGAAATATACTAATATAATAACATAACACTAAATATTAAGTAATCAAGTTTATGTACTCTTATAATATTATTATTCATTACTATATATGATATATAAATATATATATATTGAATACCCATTTCACTATAATTTATAATTACTTTATACTTTATATTTATAAAAAAAACAATAAAAAAATTGTGCTCCGGCGTGCTGGGCCTGAGCTACGGGCCTCGGGCCATGCCCCACATTACTTTTAGGGGCATGGCTTCATCACCGGGCTGGGTTGGCACCCCGATTCTCTAAGCACATGCTAAACATGAAATTTATATGGTTAAAATGATCACCTATTTTATTTAACCCGAGTTCAAATTCTTTCTCGAACATGATTTTGTGATTTAATCTATATAATAAATATTCGATTCGCCTTCATATATAATTTATACTAATTATTAATAGGATTTAATGGGAGTGTTCCCTACTCAATTAGGGAACACCATGTGCCATGTATCTTCCGTCGTTGGATCTGATATCAACGATCAATAAAAAATGCGCCCAAACCGGATTAAAACCGGACGGTTCATCTAAAAAAATTAAAAGTGCACCCAAACCGGTTCATCTAATCCCTAAAAATACGAATTTCTCTCTCATCGGAAACTTAGGGCAGAACAAGCCATGAGCATTGCCTTCCTCCTCCATCGCCATGCTGCCTGCTCGCTCACCGCCGCCCCGCTGCGTCGTTGTCGTGCTGCTGCCACTCCGCCTCGCTGCCTTGTCGTGTCGTATGCTGCCACGTTGCTTGTCCTATCCGACTTCCTCGCTGCATCGTCGCGCTGCCTGCCTCCTTAGGCATCGTTGTGCTTGCCTCCCTCTCCGACTTTCTCGTTGCATCGCATAGGTTCAGTTTCTCCTTTTATGTAGAAGTAGCAGAACTCAACAATGTTACCAACAAGTCATTTTAGCTAACACAACTTGTCATTCTCATTTCTCCTCCTATTGTTTAGGACCTCAAACAATGGCTGGCAGAGGTTCAGTTTAGGAGTTTTTGAACACCCAAATCTTGTTAAACTTATTGAACAATATGTTGTGGAAGTACAGGTATAATCTTGTAGCCATATAAATGCTTCGACCTCAATTGTTCATGTGTTGAGACATTCTGGTGATTAAACTAACTTTTTTGTTTCAACTTTTAAGCACTAGTATTCTGCATTCGGCTGGTTGAATTCATTCTCTTTGTTCCAGCCAACATGACGTCTTGGCTTTTGCTTCTTTAAAATTTAATTGTATTTCGCTCTATAAAGTACTAACGTATATTGTAGGATTTAGATTTAGGCTCTCAACTAGCGAACCATATGAGTATCATGTCAGTATGCTTTGTTAATTTTTCTAAATAACTTGTTACCTCATGAAAATTGACCATGTGAAACCATCTATCATTGTCACTTCAACATTTGAAATGTGAAACTTTGTTCGTGTCAGCAGGAGAATGACAACTCCCATGTTAATCCACTAAAATTTCTTTTAGAAATACTCTAGTAGATCATAGATCATGTTGTAATTCTATTCTTTATTGTCTCTATTTCTTCTAATTTCACCTCTCCAAGGAGAACTGTCCTTCTGAAGCCCTGATTGTTGCTCTTATTATTCAATGGCAATAAGAAACAACATTATCGTATTTGACAAACTGTGAGCAAATAAATATAAAAAAGTTAACATACAATATGCAAATCAAAAGAAAAAATCAAACTGTAAAAGTCCCTTTCATTCATAGTCTTAGATGCACTGATTTAGTTCCAAAAACATAAAGCTCAAACCAGAAACCAATTTAATGTAACAACACATGACAAAAAGAATCAACATAGTGCAACAACACAACTTGAACAAAATCAATAATGAAGCATAATCTAGCAAAAATGAAACATTCATAATATAACATTATGCATAGGGCAAAAACACAGCTAATGTAACATTAATCTAACATTAAGCATAATGTTGCGATGGGCAGCAGCGAGGAAGGACGACAGCGGCAGGCACTAGCAAGGAACCGTGGCGGCGTGGCGGCAGGCAGCATCAAGGAAGGGCGGCAGCGCGGGGGCGGCAGCAACGAGGAAGGGCGGCGACGACAGAAGCGAGGAAGGGCGATGCACATGGAGGGCGATCTGCGAGCAGCACAGCAACGCCACGGCACGCAGGGAGGCGGGCAGTGCACTAACGTAGTGAGGAAGCCAAACACAGAGGCAGGTAGCGGTGATGCACATGAAAGAAGGCCGCAGACAGGATGACAACAACAACACGACGAGCGAACCGCTCTTGGTTCAGTTTTTTTAAGTGAAGTGCTTGGTTTTTTAATGGGTTTGGGTGCTTTTTTTGTTGGCCGTCGATTTCAAATCGTGTGATAGAAAATACAGGGCACATGGTGTTCCCTAATTGAGTAGGGAACACCCCCATTAAATCCTTATTAATATAATAATATCATATGCTATTATTTAGTTATTGATTTATCAATTTTTGATATATTTATATTAAATACTATATTATATGGCATAAGGTACACAATTTATGATATAAAAAAATTAAATTTTGTTTAAAAAGATTAAAAAATTGAACCGGGTATAGTATGACACTGCACCGACACCCACAAAAATTCATCCCTATTTATTTTCCAAAATTCCATCTCTATCTATTTCCTAAATTGTTTTCGGTCCATAGAGAGTGTGTTGTGCAAGGCTTTTTGCATAGCAGCCATATCCATAGGATAAATAATATTGGTAGATCCCTGCACATTTAACTTAAGTTGTGTTCAACCATAATATAATATTCGACTTGGAGTGATGGATGCCTAGAATGGGCACTAAGGGCATGTTTGGCTTAGCTGATAAAAAATACCTGATAAGCAGTAATGCTTATAAGCATTTTAAGTGCTGATACTTATTTTAAAATATAAGTAGTTACATGTTTGGATAAAAGTGCTGATAATATTAATAAGTAGTTATAATGTTTGTTAAAATAAATATTGACTAATATACCCTTAAAGTTATATGATAACAATATTAAAAGATATGGATAAAAGAGTAATATAGTTGGTTAAAATTAATAAGTCAAGAACTTTAAAAATAAGCAGGGGGACCCTGCTTATTTTTTTTCAACTTATAAGTAATTACCTAACAACTTATAAGTAAATATCTTTAGTTACCAAACATGGAGATATTCTAAAAATTAATTATAAGTAGTTTTAACCTACTTATAAGCTTAGCCAAACAGGCTCTAAGACTTTGTTTGAAAATGAATTATAAGTAGTTTTCATATAGCTGATTTTGTATTTAAACACTCCAATTTTCTGCTCACTTTCAACTTAAATGTATACTCTCCCATGTTATCACTTCATTTTTCCAAACTATTTGTATAGTTCATATGTAGAGCTTTATATCAGAATATATGCATTAATAGATGAATTTTCCAGCTCACTTTATCTTGTTTTGACCCATTAATTATTTGTTGACCCAATCACTTTTTATTAACCATTCTATGAGAAGCATATATAATTTAATTGCTCATTAGAAATTAATGCATGTGATATTGAATGTTGTTTTTATTCTAGTACAGGATTTGCTGAAAAGTTGTCAAACCATTTTTTGGTTGTTTCTGATGAGAGCTACCATATGTCCATTTTTTTGCCATTTTGAAGCTGGAAAAGAAGATTCATTTTGGATGAGTCAGGTGGCACAATTATGAGAGGTGGAGAAGAATCAGAAGGTTCCACAAGAAAGTATAAGGAGAGAAGAAAACTCATGTGAAAGGGGACTTATTTTGGACACTAAGAACAATTCTAAAGGCTGCATTAGGGTTTGGAGAATATGAACATAGGAAAATCAAGGTGGAGAAGAATAGTAGTTGTTGCTGAGAAGTCACAGTTTACCTTTCTATCTTCTTATCTTTCATTCTGAATCAATGTTCACAATGTAGAACACTATGTTATCTGTAATTTTTAATTCAGAAATGTATAGCTAATTATCTTATCTTCTAAGGATGGTGTAATCTAAATGTAATCTGAAAACTATTGAACCAATTATTTCCAATGCAATATCAATTTCATTTACATTATTGTTTGTCTGATTTGAGTTATGTTGTAATGCTGGATGTTTAAGAGGTTTAGCTAAGAAGTTGCCTCTTTATTTTGTGAATATGAGAGGATAACAAGATGCATTCTATTTTATTCTCACTCGAATTTTATGTTGTTTTGATGTCGGGTTTTTGTGTAATATGATAACTGATTTCTTCAACTGGTTTAGATGCAGAAGTATTTGAATGTGAGTAATCTACCCTATTTTCTACATATTGTTGTTTGAGACAACAATAATCATAAATCACCTCTTGAAATCAAGGGTTATGTATCTTTTGTGTTGCAATGAGATTTCTGATGCAAGTTGACATATTTCTATTGAAACTAGATGTATGCCTATGAGTTGATTTTTGACATTTGATTGAGGGATTTATCCTGTATTTTCTGCAACCCTATTTTCGACATTTGATTGAGAGGTTGAAATATAGTTATCCTTGTGAATTTCGGTAAGTGCTCGATTTGATTTAATTACATTGTTGAGAAATTTCACCTATGTTGTCAATGTTATGTGGAAACACATCAAGCTGGTTTTGAATTTCTTGATTGAAACTGAAAATTAAGGTTCCAAAAGTGTTCCAAATTATTATTCAAATGAAACCAATTTAACTGCATTTATCAATCTTATTACTCTGTTAGTTAGTTTTAATCCTTACCTTTAAACCAAAATACCAAAAAAAAATACTTATCATTCCCTTTTGAAATCTTATTTCTGTAATTACTAGTTAAAAACCTGAAACTCTTGCTTGTTAGTTTTTAGTTTGTAATTTAGATATTAGTTTCTGTTTTAGTTGGTTCTTTTTCTAATTAGTTAATCATGTTAGATTAGTCTTTTAGTTTCAATTCACCGTGGATCCGAGGTTAGCTACTCGACTTATGCACTTGCAAATTTGAGGAAGCTAAGAGTTTAAAACTTGATTATCATACTTCATATTCATACATAATTCAACACGCTACATATGAAGAAAACAAATTATTTTATTGCTTCATAGTGTCTGGATATATCCTCTCATTACATCACTCACTCCATACCTTCTACACATTGCAAAACCCATAGTGCATATTTCTCACATCAAGCTTTTGACGTCATTGTAGGGGAATTAAGACAACCAAGACTTATTTTTCTGAATTAGATAACTATTTTCTTTGTATATAGTTTTCGTTTCTTTGTGCATATTTTAGGCATCTATTTTCTTTTTGTTAGTTTCTGTTGATTCAGTTTGCTTAGCAAAATTTAGTTATGAAAATCTTAACATGTTTTTTGGTATAACTTCATATTTTGCTTAACCCCTAATCATTGTCCTGAGTTTTTGTTTTTGGTCAGTATGCTTTATGCACAGATCTGATAGCGTAGAAGATTTCTTATCTGAATCAGAGACAGACATCAGAAGAAATTCAGTTAAGATTGTATACAGAAGAAGACCACCCTTAGGAACTATTCCTCGTGCTACATTTGAGCTGAAGTAATCTTTAGTCACAATGGTTCAACAAAATCAGTTTGAAAAAATTCAACACAAGATCCAACTCTTCACTTCTACAACTTAAAAGAAATTTGTGGCACACTACATTATAATGGAGTATCACTTGAGGCCATCTACGTGATATTATTTCCTTTCTCACTTAGGGATAGAGCTAAATTATGGCTTATGTCATTGAACCTTGAGAATTTTGCTACATGAGATCAATTGGTACAAGCTTTTCTAGTTGAATACTATTTACATAGCAAAACATCTCAAATGAGGATACAAATCTTTGAATTTTACCAGAAGGAAGTCGAATTCATATATGAAGCTTGACAAAGATTTCAAGGATTGTTGATGACATGCCCTCACCATGATTTCGAGAAATGACAACTAGTGAACTACTTCCATAAAGGTCTAGACTATCCCTCTAAATTTGTCTTAGACAATGCAGCTGGTGGAGTGTTTGCATCCAAGAGTATCAATGAAGATTATCAGCTCATGGAAAATTTGGCCAAAAAATCACCATTTCTTAGCCCATGATAGAGTAAGAAGGTCAACTCCAAAACAAGAGGTTCACAATTTGAATGCATTATCTATCAAAATAGAAGCTATGTTACAAAGGATGGGGAAGTTGAATTTTACACCTCAAGTGAATATGATATCTAATCTTGAGATCAAGTGTGAAGTCTATGGAAATCCAGGACATCCAACTGAGAGTTGCAATCTAATTATGTAGACTCAAATTGAGCAACGAGTTGATCAAGTCAGTGCTCTGATACCTATGGAGCAAAACAAGAATACTACAATCCTAATAATAGAAACCATCCTAACATTTCTTTCAGAAGAAACCATTTTCAGCAACCTCCAATTGATAGTCAAAATCAAGCATGGCAACCAAGAATTATGTCAAGAAACTAGCAACTGACCCAACCGTCTTTCAACAATAAAAAAACTCAAGCCATCAAGCCATTGTATGAACAATCAACCCCAGCCCCTTTCAAGCCTACAGTTAAAAATTTGCTAGAGGCAATTTTAAAGAGGCAAGAAAAGCAAGATAAAACCATGATGAAGATAATGACCCAAATGAAAAATATGACTGCACATAACAAGATGTTGAAAAATCAGAGTGCTCATCATGTTGAGAGTTCACTTTGACTTCAAGGGATGTTACCTAATCAACCTCAAGCAAATTCCAAACAACAAATTAAGGTTATGCAACTAAGGAATGGAAAAAAATTATTGAAGTACCTCTGAAAACTTCAGTTGAACAAGAAGCTCATAAGGAGAAGGAAGATGAGCTAATTGAGGAAGTCCTACTGGATATTGATGAAGAATCAAGACAGAAAGACAAGATCAAAGGTGATTGGAAATTCTGAAACCCTAAAGAGCAAATTGTGAGCTGATGAAATTTCTAATATGTCATTTCCAAAAAGATTCAACAAGATCAACAATTCAACAATTTTTTGGAAATCCTGAAAAATTTGTATATAAATGTACTATTTGTTAAAGCTATCCAAGATATGTCATCTTATGCTAAATTTCTGAAAGAAATTCTCACAAAGAAAAGGAATATACAAGAACATGAGTTGGTAGATTTGACTGAGGGAGTAAGTGTTGTGATTCAAAATAATCTGCCGCCAAAACTCAAAGATCCATGAAGTTTCTCCATTCGTTTGGAGATTGGCAGAAGAAAAATTTAGAGAGCATTGTGTGATCTTGGAGCTTCAGTCAGCCAGATACCCTCATCATTATGCAAAAAATTAGTTGTGGATGAGCTGAAATCAATAAATATGTCACTATAATTGACTGATAGATCTTTGAAGTATCCTCGTGAAATCCTACAAGATATCATAATCAAAATTGATAAATTCTACATTCCAATTGATTTTGTTATTTTGGACATATATGAGGATATACAAACACCAATAATACTTGAAAGATCATTTTTAGCTACAACTGGAGCTATAATTGATGTCAAGCAAGGGAGATTAACTTTTTAAATAGGAGAAGACATAATCAAATTTAATTTATCTCAAGTCATGAATTAGCCTAACAGTGAAGACCATGGAAAGTTGTCAACTGACCAAATAGATCCTATTATTGATCATATAGTTGTTGTATAAAATATCCCCTTAAAGAATGTCTACTGAATGAAGAATCAGTGAACGATAGTGATGAGTATTAGTTTATCAAAAATGTCTCGAAAATCATGAAGTAGTCAACTAGAAGAATTGGAACTCCAACCTATTATGGCAGCATTGAAAATACTAGCTGATGAAGATAAAGAAGTTGAATCACCAAAATCAGAACTGAAAGAGTTACCACCAGAGCTGAAATATGAATTATTCGGAGAGAACTTTACCTTTCTTGTGATAGTGAATGCTAACCTGGCCAAGGACCAAATGAGCATATTACTGAATAAGCTAAAAGAGTACAGGAGTGTGATAGTGAATCCTAACTTGGCCAAGGACCAAATGAGCATATTACTAAATAAGCTAAAAGAGTACAAGAGTGTGATTTGTTACTCATTAGATGATATGAGCATTGTTCAAAATGACAATATCTTAAGATGTTTAAATAAAAATGACGATAAAAATAATTGTTTATCTCAAATTGATTAAAAAATTAATTTAAAAGGAAAATTATGATGGCAGTCAATAGATCCAAAATATTATGAGAAAAATAAATGTAAATGGATAGAAATTAAACATATGTGATTAAAATAATTGTAAAATAAAATAGATAAACCAACAAATGTAAAGTCTGAATCAAAATAATATAAAGAATAATTTGTATTTCAAATAAATTATAGTATAAAAAGTTATTTAAAGAGATAATTTTGTTTAAAAATATTCAATTTGATGAAATGAAAAACTTAAAGTTTGGAGCCATGAAAAACTTAAAGTTTTGAGGAAAAATGTCTTAAATGTAAAAGCCAAAGGGAGAGTTATAGAAAAGAATATCGTAACAAATGAAAAAAAAAGTGTTCAACAGCCTCCTAAACATCCTCCTAATTTCTCAACATGAATTTTTTTGCTAAAAAAAAATACACATTCTATGAGTCGCGCTTAAAAAATTAAAATGCTCTCATAAACCTTTTAAGGGATGTGGAATTATTTATATCAGATCCACCTCTTCAACCTCATGTAAGGGTGGATCCAAGGGGATCCAAGGGATATACGATTAAATTTTTATAATAATAATATATTTTTATATGTGCTCTATGTTGATTAAATATAAATGTTTGATAGAAAGATTAAAAGGATCATATTTTAATCCTTCTTATGTAATTTTTTTATTTTTTTTTATGCATACTTTACTCTTTTGATTTTTTTTCTTATTTATCTTTTATCATTCAAAAAATAATTTTATATTTTATATTAACTATAATTAATATAAATAACTATATAAATTAATTACTGAATTTAGATTTTGGCTTCGTCGTTGACCGTAATCAGGGGCAGAGCCATGGGATAGCATTGGCCCGCCCCTATAAGTAAATTACTATATTGCCATAGTGGTTAGAGCAGTCAATCTCCTATGATAGGTGCAGGGTTCGAATGTCTATCAGACGGAAGTTCCTATTATTTTATTTTTATTTTTTCCTCAAATATTTCTCTTCATTCTTCCACTAATAAAATAATTTTGGTAAAATGACATCAATTAATTATATTGTATCAAATCATAATTAATTTTAATATATTTTAACTCAAATTAAAGTACATTTTTCCTTTTATATTTGAAATTTAATACAGTAAATAAATTTTAATATAATAAAATATTTTTTCCTCCAATATTTCTCTTAATTCTTCCACTAATAAAATAATTTTAGTTAAATGACATCAATTAATTACATTGTATAAAAATTATAATTAGTTTTAATATATTTTAACTCAAATTAAAGCACATTTTTGTCTTTATATTTGAAATTTAATACAATAAATAAATTTAAATATTTTCAACTCATATTAAATTTGCCTTTATATAATAAAATACATTTTAGATGGTCCTTAATTAACATATTCATATTCTTAATATTATATAACAAGGTTAAATTTTATATTTTTCGTTTGTAAAATATCTTATTTTATTTTTATTTTTAGATGGTTATTTTATTTTTATCTTTTCCTCCAATATTTCTCTTCATTCTTCCACTAATAAAATAATTTTTTTTAAATGACATCAATTAATTGTATTGTATCAAATTATAATTAATTTTAATATATTTTAACTCAAATTAAAGCACATTTTTATTAATACAATAAATAAATTTAAATATTTTCAACTCATATTAAAGTTTGCTTTTATATAATGAGATACATTTCAGATGGTCCTTAATTAACATATTCATAGTCTTAATATTATATAACAAGGTTAAATTTTATATTTTTCGTTTGTAAAATATCTTTTTAGTTAATCTAACACAGGTCACTTATATATGATATGATAGCACTATAATAAATAATCGATGAACTTTAACTTAATAATAATATTTATAATATGAACTTTAACTTTAATAGTATACAATATATTGATTATGAATTAAACATTATTTTAGTATAATTAAATATTTTATATTTACTATTCTATTTTTATTTTAAATTATAAGTGAACCCACTAAAAAAATCCTGACTCCGCCACTGTCCGTAGTCTCAATAATTTTAAGAGTTATTTTCGTGAAATTTCATATATATCCCTAAATTATAAAATTTGATAAAAGTAGGTTAAAATTTTTTTAGATTAATAAATTTTATCCACGAGTCTGATTTTTTATTTTTATATATTATTTTAATTTATTAAATTATAATCTGTACCCTCTCGTTACTCTCTCTCACTCCTCACTAGATGGAGTGTTTGTACACACAGGTGAGCATGGACTTACCTGCGTGCTCAGACGAGGAGTGAGAGAGAAAGATGAGGTAAAGAGAGAAAAAGAAGAGATAGAGGAGAGAAAAGATAAAAGGAGAGTGTGTTGTAAAAGAGTGTCTTTTGCAACGGGAGGATAAAATAATAATAAATTAATAAATTAAAATAATATGTAAAATAGAAAATCATACTCATGAATGAAATAGATCAATAAAAAAATTAGATTTATTTATGCTTAATTTTGTTATTTAGGAGTAAACTCAAAATTTCACGATAGTTAAAAAGAGATAAATAAAAATAATCCTAACTTAAAAATTGAGTTTTGAACTGTAGTCTAGGCAGATGAATCGAAAACTTGTTCTGAAATTTAGTAGCACACAATGTGATTTTTGTACGGGCATCTGAGTCCCAAGGCTTAGAAAATGTAAGTGAAAATATCACTAAAAAGCATGTAACAGAGATTCTCATTGTTTTCAGGGAAATAGACGCCTTTTACTTTGTGAGGTATTTAACAAATGTATCAGTTTATTCCGATAAAATATAAGTACATAAAATGACATTACCATAGAATCAGATTGGAGATCATGCTAAGAATTTGTGTTAATTCGAACGTATTCAAGGCCCCACTTTTTTTTTTTGAAAATGGTCAGACTCGCACCGGTTGAAGAGGGACAAAAGGGCATTTCAAAAATATATTGTTCCAAACACATGTCAGCAAATAAGATAAATGTTTACTATAAATTAAACAGAAATTCCAATGCTACTTGATTTTGTTAGATGAGACAGATTCCAGACCAGAGAATTCGAACTGAGATCAAAATGAATGTAAACATCCGAGTTACCTTGAAATGTGAAACTGTTTTGCATCCAGATAGACCAGTAACAAATTTAAAGCAAACATCTCTAATTAAAAATCCATGCAAAATTCAAGGAGTAAAACAAAAACTTTTTGGACACGAGAAGCCACCAACTAAGGTCCGCATAACTGCATTTGATTCTCCCTTCTCTTCAGGAAATTGCAGCATTTACTTCAAAGGTATGAATCGGGAAGAGTGTGTTGCACCAATACCAGGCCTTCCATGCTTCACAGGCTTGTATGAGATAGAAAACTCAGCTAAGTAATGGCCAATCATCTCAGGCTGTGAAGAAACCAAAAAATAAAATATAATCAGCAGCACTCTATTGTCTCAGACGACGAACAACACACAGAACAAATGAGAAACATAAGAGGTCAAATGTAAAAGATCTCGAACACAAAAACGAGAACAGTATTTTAACAAAGGCATCACAACTTTTAACAAAAACATTCATACTGGAACTAGGTAAAAAATATGGACCTGTGGACAATAGTCTGAGACTTGAGATCGCAAAAAACTCTATTAGCTAAGATATGAAGAAAATAAGTTCATATTGCTCTAACATCAAGGTATTTGCCTTCTAGTACTAAAAAGGAAAAGGGAAAAAGAGGCAGGAAGGGATCCTCTTATTTCTGTGTATATGCATTTGTGTTGCGGTGTGTCATGAATGGTGGAATTTTGGAAGTTGTCCCCGTCACTTGACAATGCTTGTTCAAACGAATTTGAAATCAGCAAAGAAAAATCTACCTTGATTTCAACCTGGTTGAAAGTTTTTCCATTATAGACACCAATTATGCTACCAATCATCTCAGGGACTATTATCATGTTCCTAAGATGAGTCTTGACAGGTTCAGGCTTTTCACCAGGAGGAGCATCACGCTTCTGCACATAAAAGATATCAACAGGCACATTAGCTCAGAGTGAACCAGATTAGGCAGATACAGTTCAAGTTATCATAGGATAAGATCTAAATCAAATTGAGCATCCTGCATAAACAACCAAACTGCAAAAAGATGAGCAAATAACTGAAGAATCATCTGAATGCCATTAACATACAACAAAGGAAAAGCATGGAGATGGCTACAATTATGAATGCAAAAAACAAAATTTATATGGTACTACAATATGCAAATGCACTTATGCAGTATTAAAAACTCAGATGATGAATTTCCATACATTTTCGTAGTCAAGTACAGATGTTTTACATAATGTTATGCTCCTGAATAGGATAGTTACCAAGAGTAACCATCCACTTTACTATGAAATTTAAGTTGATTCCGTATCCACTCTCTTGACAGACTCTCCGTCACACCCAAATATTCTCCACATATACTCTCCCATCTAAATACACAACAATTCGACAACAATTCGGCTGAAGCCAGATTGTCCACATAAAAGCAAAGGGTGCCACACACTATCTTCTTGGATATATAGACTAGAAATCTTCTCTCTTGTATCCTGCCACATCTGAAGGATTCCAAAAACTCACTGCTGCATGGGTATTAATTCAACCGTATGTTGCCCTCTACCAACCGTGTCACCAAGCACTAAAAAAAAGATTATCAATGTTTTCCATCAATGCATCACAGAGTGAATATGTTGTGCTTGAACCTGGTGCCCATCTCTGTCGATAATTTCTTGTCGGTAGTCTGTTCCTTCTCACCATCCATAAAAATATTTAATTCTTCGTGGCAATTGTATCTTCCAAATCAAATTGCAAAGATTTCGTAAATCACTCATCCTCTGGCCGACTGCTTCGGACCAACACCTTATAAACCTCTTGAGCTGAGAGTTGCCCATGAGACCATAGACATGCGTCTCCGCGTGAGGGGTCCAAAGCCTTGCCTTCCAAAATTTCCAATAGTGAAATGAACTCATTGATTCGCTGTTCTGAAAATGTTAAGAGTTAAACTGAGCGGCTAAGTTCCATTTGACAACAAACTCCCTGACCAATAGTTGGCCACCAAAATATTCATCTCCGCAGCAACTGCATAAAGCCTTGAGGCCCAAGGCTATCTACATTCATAATCAACCAAGCACTGTTTGACCTTTGATATTAGTGACACTACACCCCTCCAAAAAGATGATACCCATTGTGGGATTGTGAAACAATTCTCCCATGATAATGGCTAACCATAGCATTCAACTATCACATACCACGAAGTGTCCACACCCCTCCATTATCCTAGGAACCCATTTTGCAAGAAGAGCCTCATTCGTTTCTATTAACGGGCAGATCCCCAAGCCTCCCCCCAAAGTTGGTATGCAAACAACGTCCTCTGATGAAACCAAGTCCAAGCCTTTATAGGTGCCTTGTCTTCTCCATAGAAATGTTCTTCTGAGAGTATCAATCTACATAACCACCATCGGGCATTCTAAAGGTCAACATATAATAAAAAAGGACACCCAAGAGGACTGACTCTACCAAAGTCAGGCGACTGCCACTCGATAGAAGCCTCGAGGTCCATCCTTCTAGTCGGCATTCTACACATTAAATTACTAGGCTTCAAGCATGTGCTACCAACAATGCTAAAATCTTAAGCCGATAGGAAGAGCAACATCTTTATAACTATACTCTTAATATTCCCCTCGCGTGTTGGCTATTAAAAATTATTATCTATCCCAACCCAACATGTGGACCAAGAGAAAATTATTATTTTTTTAATAAGAGCCTCTTCAGGGTTTGAACTCACGATCTCTCAACCCTTGTCTGATTCCAATTAGATGTGTTAGCAATTGTCCTAAAAGAATAAATTGTTAAGAAAACAACATTTTTTATATTTATATTCTTAACACCCCCTTAATAACTTTGGTCTAACCTAGCTCCTCGCGTGGATCATTAAGGAAATTGAATTCTAATACGATTTTCATCGAGGTTTGAACTTCGAACCTCTTGCTCTGATACCATGTTAAATTAGATCTTCTACCAAAAATCCTAAAAGTTCAAGTCGTTAAGAAGACAATGTTACAAGAGGTTAGTGATAAAAAAATAAGTGGATCACGAAGACAAAGACAAATGGTGAGGTCCTCAACTAAGGGTCAATCAGGATGTAACTATGCAATATGCATGGTCAAGATTACTCGAATATGCCCCTTCAAGTGCGACATTGAGTCGAAACACCAATCTGTCACCAATGAAAGTGAGGTGTCATCACCAGACGAGTGATCGGCGATGTTTGGGTCACGTTATAGAAGACGTATAGGGTGCAAAACCTATCCATGGCCAGTGTCACCAGAGGCTTTAGAGAGGAAGCTTGATGGATGCTATCGTTATTGTCTGGCCATCCTTTAGCTTCATTAAATAGTAGCAGCAAGGAATAGGCAAAGACCAAATAATAAAGAGGGATGTGTAAGCAAAAGAGAGAACTATTAATGTGAGATTTCTGAAGGTGAATAGAGAAGAAAAGCTCTCAAAGGACTGCATGTTGTATAGATGGTGAGTAAAAAATAAGATGACAAATAGGCCAGTAAGTGCTGGAACTAAGAAACCAAAGGAACATACATACGAGTGATCAAAGGAGGAAGATATCAGAATTTGAGGTCGATGATTTAAAGTTAAATGAGGATGGAATGCACTCAGATCATTGGCGCATTGGATTAGAGGGAAAGAGACTTTGGACATGAGTAAATAAGGGAGGTAGAAAAAAGAGGTTTTTTAAGTGCGATGTGCTCATTACGAGAATGTATGTGTTGTGCTGGAGAAGCAAAACATCGGAGGACAGAGAAAGGTAAGCAAGATGGATCATATTCCAGAAGGTAGAGAAGATGAAGTAACAACTTTGTTAGGATGTGCATTTCACAAGGGTGCAGTAACATGTCGACTGGCTTTAGCGATACCATGTAGAAAGATTCATGTGAAAAATGTGGACCTGACTGTTAGTGATAGTGGGTACAGGAAGATCATTTGTGTAAGGAAACAAAACTAGATGAGCATTTAGTGAGTAGCAAGGAAACATGTGTTTGATGAATATTGATGACAGAAACAAAGTTTTGATGCAGCACAAAATCGTTGTTAAAATGAAGGGACAAGGAAGTAAAGGGGGTGAGCTAGGAGGGAAAAAAGTAGTAAAGGGAATGAGAATGGGGAAAATGTCATTGTTCGGCAGAGATAGAGAAAAGTTAAGGTTATCAAAGCAAGAAGAGGATGTACCAAAGCTTCTAAGAACAATGAACGATATCATCTACTTCTTGTTCTATCCGCCATTTTCTTTTCTGAATCAGGCGTGCATGGAAAGGACCGAAGGAGATGGTGTGCAACAATAGTAACAGAGGCTTGGAGATGAAGAGACCTAGGGAGCTCATATTTTCCATAATGTTGTGATGTAACAACATGCATGAGTGGCGTGAGGAAGACACCAGGGTTTGAATCCAAGACAAGGATAGCACATAGGGGAAGCCACAAGAACTCCTGAAAGGCGGATGAAGGTGTGTCATGGATGAGGATCAAGCATTCATAGTGCATGTAACAGAGATAGACCTCATCAACAACATAGCAAACCACCGAACAGGGAGTATGCCACGGATGGAGTTTTAGAATCCACTTAGAAAGAGACTATCTAGATGTCCTCTGTTGTTTTTTAGGAGGGTGGAGGAGGGTGGCAGGAACAAGTCATTGGATCTAAGATGCCGATACAAAAGAGTTCTGGTACCATATCAAAAAGCTCAAATGATTGATGAATTCCACACCTTTTGATAATAAAATTAAGAGGTTAGTGATACAAAATAAGTATATCTCATAGTGATACGTGTGGTAATGGTTACTCCAATATGCAGTTGAAGTAAACTATTTAAGCATATGATACAAAGAATGAATCAACTTATGAATTGATAAGCACACCAAAAAGGTCAAGTTAGTTCATCATGACCAACATATAACATATCCTGTTATGAAGAGGTGTTCTGACAGACCTAACATGAAGTTTTATAACTCTAATCTTCTATTTGGCCCCATCATTTAGCCCGAGATACGCTAAAAATATAGATAACCAGTTATTGCAACAAAAGAATGACAAATTTCACTTCTATGCGTAGCATTTAGTATTCATCGCCTCGTATGGTGGACATGACGAGACGGACACCACGGCTAAAGACATCTGCTTTATCGTATTCATCAAAGGATAAAGGAAACGCACCGCCTTGCGGAGCTTTTTTATCAGAGCCATGGGCTTCCTTTTGAGGCCCCTCTGGAACCTGCAACAGGAATGAACTCCATGGTGAGGAAACGTAGCAAAAATATGTTCTTTTTACACCACGAAAGAGAAAGGAACGAGCGCAAGGAAAAATGAAGAAGAATTAACCTTCTACGGGCGCGAGCAGGGAAGAGTTTGACGATCTCCTCGAGTCCCATGTCCAGGAGTTGATCGAGGTCGACGCCACGGTACGCGAACTTCCTGAACGTCCTCTTCTTCGGCTGCCCGCCTGCGACGTCAACCACGTCCGAAGCGTCCGCCTTCGGGATGCACACAAACACACGGGATTTAGCAGAAGAAATCACATAAAAATACTGCAGGAAGAAGACCACAACGAAAGGGCGAACCATGAATGCTTTGGCGATTGAAATCAACTGGCTACCGGAGGGGAACTTGAACACCGGCGAACGGCGAAAGGCGACGGCGAAGGATTTTGCGAACGACAGGAGCACACTTGAGCGGCGGTGAGATTTTCTTCTGTCGTGCGTGTTAGGGTTTTCTTTGTTCTTTTAAAAGCGGACGGCTCTAATGATCGATCAACTGGATGGACGGCTAATAACGAGAGGTCCAAGTTGCAGCAGCACATACACTTTCCTCCAAATAATAATATTTTCTTCTAAAAAACTATACATTAGTGTTTAATTATTATTGGATAGGTTTAATAGTTTATAGCGTGACGTAAGAATGAAAATTTCAACTGCAAGATGCGCGATTTATTTTATTTGTCAAACTATTTTTTACTTAATATAGTATAAATAGATATTTTTCTTTTAATTATTATTTCAATATTTTTATTTTACTACTTTTCAAATTTTATATCTTATTTTTGTTATTATAAGCATATATTTATTTTAAAAAATGTTAGAATTATTATATTATGATAAAAATTATTATATTTTAAACCATATTGTGCCATATTTATTATTTAAATTAGAGAGCATTATCGTGCTATGCACGATTTTAATAAATCTTTTCTATACATTTCTAACTTATGTAATTCGAAGTTTTCTTTTATTAATAGTAAATAACTTAAGATGTGAATATATTTTTTAACTTTTATGCTTTCTTAGGTGATCCCAATTGAATAATAGTGAAAAATATTGTATTTTTTATACAACAAAAATAGAAAAAATAGGTTAGAGAAAGAAAATTATTTGTTCGGACATTATTTTTTTTAATTTCTTTTTTTTCTTTCTTTTTTTTGTGAAAAAGTATATTCATCGAGAATCATATTTCATCATGTTTTTCTAATTAAATTTTAATATCGATTTGTCAACCTTTGCTTTTATTTACTTCATATGTAGCAACATATTGTGCATGTAGTTAACTACTTATATATCATTACATTGTAAGTTGAATATAGATTGAGTATGAATTTGTCATCAATAACCAAAGAGCTACTAATCAATACTAAAAACTACATGGCAATATGAAAGGCATAAAGTTACTTTAATTTTGTGGTCAAGATGCTACATATATTCTCATTTGTAAATGAGCCTTTAACATGAAAATTAAATAATGATTACAATATCTACCTTGATGCGAGATTATATATATATATATATATAGAGAGAGAGAGAGAGAGAAAGTAATAATAAATAATAATGAATGTTAAAATAAATTATATTATCTTAGTAAAAATAAAAATAAACATGAATGACAAAAATAGAAAGTGGAAGCATTTTGCATGAAAGAAGTAAAATAGAATAATATAACTCTTCACATTTTGTAACAATTTTAAAAGTCAATAATCCATGTTAAGTTAATAATTTGGAAACCTAATAAATTTTAAAATAATATCAATTTTTAATTATTTCTTTGTACACTATTCAATGTGAAGTATGGTCTTATGATATTGGAATTAAAATATTTAATGGCATAATTTGATCTTCGATCAAAAGGTGAGGAGCTACAAATTGTGAGTTCAATTGATTAGAAGATGGATCATTCCTTAAAATGAAAAAAAAATCATAAAAATAACCATAGTAATAAACATGGAGAAACATGGAGAAAAGTCTTTTAGTTATATATAAAATATAACCATATATGTAATATTATATTATCATCTTAAAAAGTAAAAAAAATTGAATGGAAAAGTAAAGATAAATTTGAAATAGAAATGTAAGAATTTTGTATAAAAAGAAATGAAATAATATAATAATAGTTGTTCATAGTTAATTTTGAAATATCAATAATTAATGCTAAAGTAATAATTTGGAAGGCTTAAATTAATATTAAGTGTTTGAAATTTCATAATTACAAAATTCTTTACATACAAAATTCTCTATATATAAGATATATAGAAAATTTAATGATAAGAGAAATAAGAATATAAACAAATTTGCATGAAAAGAAATAAATTATTCAAATAATAACTCTTTAAATTTATATGATAATTTCAGTAATCAATAATAAATGTCATGCATTTGGAAGCTTAATAAATATTAAATGTTCTGAATTTCATAAAAAAATATAATAATTGAAAATTATAA
The DNA here is from genome assembly GCA_001647135.1 of Pontederia paniculata. Lineage (NCBI taxonomy): Eukaryota > Viridiplantae > Streptophyta > Magnoliopsida > Commelinales > Pontederiaceae > Pontederia > Pontederia paniculata. The sequence continues at coordinate 78,533 of LTAE01000565.1, forward strand.
AAAAAAATATCACAAAATTATTATATATTTTGATAGATTCATATTAGCGTGCATACACAAATTGTGTATGCACCGTACATGCACACACTATGGACATTTGAATTAGTATCACTTTTAATCTAATGATTCAAAACATAAATATATATATATATATA